>QLOM01003025.1:0-20657 GCA_003313785.1 Termitomyces sp. MG148 | reverse complement strand
TTGGCACCCTAGCGCCTCGCAGGCGACACGGCTTAGATCGCTAAGCACCTTTCTTCCTTTACTGAAGTTTCCTTAAACAAACTAAGTCTCTGGGACCCTGCCCGGACTCCCTCTCAACTAGCGACCGCCCAACGCATTACCTTCCACAGTAGCTAGGTACCGTTTACCCTTGACAGTACTTAGCAACTTTTGGGCGTCATCAACGACCTGGCCACTGTGACTTTTGCCAGCAGCTTTACTTGAATCTGATGATAAATATCCAAGGGCAGTTCACTTGCATGGGGAATATTTGCCAGGAATTGCGAGAGATAACGTTGCTTCATCTTTGCATCCATCTGTTTCAACTTCTCCTTGAACGCCAGCTGTTCTATTTGTGCTTTCACTAACCCCACTAACAATGGTTCTCTCATGGCCATGTTCTTGTCCAATTCCTGAATCTCCCATGCTTTCTCTGCAAACAGTGCGCTCAATTCACGATGAACCTTTGTCCTATCCTCTCGTGCTAACTTTTGCCCCTTCTTGAGCCACTCCTGCTCCTGCCTTACATTCTTTCTGTCCTTACAATGCTTGACATGTGGCGCCTTCTTTTCCATTTGCGTGACACGTTCTGCAGGATCCGGCGGGTTCAGAAGATCAAAACCCAAAGACTTCTCAATCACACTTCAACCTCCAGGGTCGATCACAAGCTTGTTTCTCACCAAAAAGGATAGTCCTAAAATGATGTCTGCTCACAGGCCTGGACAAACAATGAAAACTTGGGACTTGGAGGTCCATTGCAAACATGGCAATACAATTACAAGCTTCACATATATTGACAACTGCATTTCTTCTTTCTTTGACCCATTCCGCACAAAAGCTCCTGACACCCTCAACGGCTTTGACAATCAACGTGCGACCAAACTCAACCTATCCACGAGCGTTGACAAAATCAGTGCTGGAGGAGACCCTGTGTCAATCAGTGTGTTCACGACCCAGGTAGGAATAATGGAAGGAGCCAAAACCATGCAAGAGTAAGTGATGTGTTCAGGAAGCACGTACTCAGACCCTGCCTTGCTACTGTCTCCATCAGACATTTCTTCAAACACCGCTGCCATGGCAATTGACTTCCCTTTTTCTTTTGTCTTCCCTGCTTCCTTCCCTCTTTGCTCTGCCCGCACTGCCTCTGCCATCGCAGACATCAACTTCCATTTGTTATACTCCACCAAGGTTAGCATTTTTCCTTTATTGGGACAATCTCGCATGCGATGGTCCACATAGACGTGCCTACACTGATAGCATCCTTGGTGCTTATCAAGAATCCTACACTTGTCACCCGTCAACGCATACACATAGACCCTACTCCCTCCAGTTCCTTCTAACGCTCTTGCTGTCGACTTGGTAACACTTGTCTTAGCTAAGTTTGACGTGTTCTTCAAATGGGCCTTTGTGGACGCTGCAATGGATGCAGCCAAGTGCCTGCTAATCTGCAACTTCCATGCAGCCAAGGCTTGATCGAGATTGAACACAGTGCAGATTCATTTTGAAAACTCCTTAATCATGTCATAACAACCATCCTTATTGCCTATTGAGTAATCGCGTCGCAGGTCCTTGTGGCAATGTAACAGTAAGTGGTCGCGCATCTTCTCAAGAGGGATATAGAAAGGTGAGTTTGTACTCAGCATGTCATTTGCTTCCCTAACATTACTTGCCCACTCCAAAAACCCCTCTTCTTCCCCCTGCTTCTTTGTTAGAGCCTGCGCTGTCTCCTATTCCCAATCCGTTGCCAGAACCTCTCCCCTAAGACGTGACATGAAAGCTGCAAACATGAGTTCCCTCAACTCTTCCTCATTCTCCCTGACCCATGCCCGTACATTGCTAGAGTCAATGTTATATAACACTTTCTCCACCTGCTTGTCTGAAGCAATCCCCTTGTGGCTGAAGAAACACTTCACGCTATGCTTGAATGTGTCGAGTTGCCATGGTCCTATAGACCCCTTCCCAATAATTGATGCGTGACTTGCCGAGACCTGGGTGACCTCCGCCGTATATGCGGTTCCAAACATTGAAGGCATTTTTGCAAGGTTTGGGCTTGTACCCAATTCAAGAGACGACAAGTTGGAGCTAGTAGGAGAGGGTGTCAATTTGGGAGGCATAGCAAGTTGTGGAGGTTTGATGTCTTCCGTTCCTTGTGCTTCTTCTGGCTGGACACATGTAGAGCTAGTCAATCCACAATGGGTGACTAATGCAGCAAGTCATGTGTGCAAACAAGATCAAGATCAGGGACAAGGGCTTACTATTATTTCTCCCTTCTGAGAGCGAGTGCGAGCCAGGTTGTCGTCGAGTAGCAAGTCAAGAATAGAGAGGGGTTGAGAGAAAACCACCATCTTGAGAGCCCTTTTATGTCCACCAGGTCCCGATTAATTGTCCTCTGGCGATGCAATTGTGTGTATGTGGAAATTCTAAAGGTGACACCCAATAGTCTAGAAGGCTGTCCAACAACAATTGTTGTCTATCCGTGCATGTGGATGTTGTAGTTGCTCAACAAGGTATTCTGCTTGATTCAAAAAAAAAGTGTAAGGAGACGCTCTGCGCCTCACTTCACTGATGCGTAACAACGTGAATGGAATAGAATATGATTACAAGGATCTCTACCCCTACTTACGACTACGACCTTGTATATATAGCCTCTCTAATTTAGAGTTTTCCTCTCCTATCCGATATGTCATGTCCACCCAATCTCCGGCCTCTATCGTGTTCCTTGCCTCAATTGCGTTGTGCCGCACCATGTTGTAAGCAACTTGTAAGTCCACGGAAGGAGAAATGCACTGAATGCGGAATAGGTTTTGCAACTAGTGTCACAGTCACAAAGGCTTGGACCTTTTGACTGCTACGCTCATCTGTACTATCATTTTGCAAGATTCTACTTTGTGTTCTGTTTTTCCTCTACCGTCCTCTCTTTGTCTTGTTTTCTTGATGCCCGCTTCCAACTCTTTTGTGGACACCTTAGCAGGATTCTTGGCTTTAGGACTTAAGCGCCCTTGCACGCGTTCCCAACGTCTCTCTGGCCTTTCCAAAACCCAAGCTACGCCCGCTAAAGGCAAAGGTTCAGCCTTGCAGCCTTTGGTTGAAGACACCTTTGAGGATTCCGAACCAGTGGATTTTGAGGAGGAATCATCTGATTCCAATTTGGACGGGCCTACCTCCTCTGACGGTTATGCATGTCAATTCTCTGAGTCTGGTGGGCACTTGCAAGGACCTACTTCTCGTATTGAGGGTACTGCTTGCAAGGAAGCTGAATTGGAGCACATACATCTGGATCTGGGAGTGAGAATTTCTGAGGTAGTGTCATTGGTAGATTCTACCCAAAGACCTTTGGTGGATTCTGCCCTGTGACCGGCTGGTGCGGCACATCGAACGCTCACCCCTTCTAGCGCAATTGCGCCTGATGCTTCTCGCTTGCTTGATGCGTCTCTTATCTCTTCAGCACCTCCACAACCATCCACTGCCTCTGGCCCTTCTACTCTCCATGTGCCTACAACTCTGTTTACCCCTCGCTGCAATCTCCACGCATCTCTTGCTCCTTCTCTTGCTCCTTCTCCACAGTGTCTCCCTGTCCTACCACCTCCCCAGCCTTCTCCACAGCAAAACCTTGTTCCACCTCAGCAACCTCCCCAGCCTTCTCTACAGCAAAACTCCATTCCACCACGGCCTTCTCCAGATCACTCCAGACAGCAGCCTAGCCCTTTAGCCAATTCCACGATTCCTCAGCCTGCTCCTCAGGCCACCTCAACCAGTGATTTTCTTTGTTCTGTTCCAATTCCTGCCACAGATTCCATAACGCTTTCACGCTCAGACTTGATTGATCTTCTCCACTCCTTTGGCTCCAATGTTGCAAGTAACATTCTGCCAGCTGCCCCACCCATTCCAGTCACAGCACCTCCCTTGCTGTCTGTACAAACAACGTTATCTTCTTTACGTCCGCTGGTACCTTTTCAGACGAGCTTTACGTCCCAACCTGGCTTTCTGCTACCTTCTCAGACGGGCTTTACGTCCCAACCTGGCTTTATGCTACCTTCTCAGATGGGCATTACGTCCCAACCTGGCTTTATGCCTGGTACCACGATTTCTTCTCAGATGGGCTTTACATCCCAAACAGGTTTTACCCCTGGCGCCAGTATTCCAAGGAGCATGAATTCTGAGGAGTTGTCTTCTCATACCCACACTTGATCTCTGTTGGGCCTTTCGGCTCCTTCTTGTTCACTTCTGGGAGCACCACCTACATCATCTGTGGAACTTGAGCCAAACATTATGCCTATTCCCCTTTGCATCCAACAAGTATTCAATGCAGGATGGTCTACTTATGTTCCCTTGGACCTGCTCACAAACACCGCCTGTCACAGGGCCTTGATGGCTTCTAATCAACATGGTGATTCAGCTCTTTCAATTGCACCTTCAGGGGAGTTATATAAGGGCAACCTCTGGAGGTTGCGGTTAAGTCACACAACTGGCAGAGGGAAATCTGAAGTGTATTAGAGACAGTACATATTACAGAGAAATAACTAATCACCTGGCAGAGGGAAATCCAAAGAGAACAAGTCTAAGGATTCCTCTGCCACAGCGTGGCACATCAGTACGGGGGCGGGGGTGTGAGAACGACTGTACAACATCTTGGAGAAGTCCGACGACTGTAAGGGAGCATCTCGGAGATCTCTGGGATGGCCAGAAAAGGAAATGGCCAGAAAAGGAAGTCCGGGGGGTCCCGGAGATCTCCGGGATGGCCAGAAAAGGAAGTCCCCTGACATCACCCCCCCCTTAGAGTGCGGCGTCTTGACGCACCAGGTAGAACAAGTTGCGGACCACGCGGTCCACCAAGGAGACGGGGTAGATGCCCCAGATTGTGCGGGGAGCCTCAGGGTGACTACGGTGGAAGTCCTTCACCAGAGCAGGCATGTGGACGTTTCCGGTGGGTTTCCAGGAGATGTCTTTGATACCGTAGCCCTTCCACTTGACCTTGTATTGCAGCTTGTGCCGGAATAGATGGCTGTCGAGGATCTTCTCCACTTCGTACTCTGGGCGGTTGTTGACAATGACCGGAGGTGGCACAGGCAAGGCACGTTGACCTGGAATAGGGTCGTCCGGGGCGGGTGAAAGCTTGACCACGTTGAAGACCGGATGGAGGCGCCGCATGCTGGTGGGCAGCCGGAGCCTGTAGGCCAACGGTCCTACCTGGTGCTCAACCACATATGGCCCCAGTTGTCGGTGTGAGAGCTTTTGGGATGGCCTAGTGGTTGCGATGTCGGAGGCGTCCAGGTAGACTTGGTCTCCGGGCTTGTACTGGGGGGTTGGTGAGCGTCCTCGGTCGTAATAGCGGGCCATGTCGTCCTTGGCCTTGGTCAGGGCCGCCTCCGCCTCCTCCTGTGCCTTCCGCATATGGTCAACAAACTCATTGACCATCTCGTTCTCCGATCGTTGTGCATGCGGTTCAAAGCCCATTTGGGGGTGCCTGCCGGTGTCCAGAAAGAACAGGGAGTGCTGCGTGGAGGTGTGGACGTGGTTATTGTACTGGAACTCGGCCTCCGGGAGGAGTTCGTCCCAGTCGTCCTGCCGCTTGTTGCAGAAGAGCCGGAGGTACTGTTCCAGTTCCTGGTTGACATGTTCGGTCTGGCCGTCGGACTGCAAGTGGTAGACAGTGGAAGTGTGGAGCTTGACGTGCAGGAGACGATAGAGCTCCCAGATGAAGTCTGCCACAAACTGGAGGCCCTGGTCGGAGATGTAGGCATCGGAGAGGCTGTGGAGCTTCCAGACGTTCTTCCAATACAGGTTGGCTGTGCCCATTGCTGAGCAGGTCGTGTGTGTTAGAATGAAGTGAGCTCGCTTTCCATACAGGTCGACCACAACTATCACTGCATTGTATCTGTGCACGTCCAGAAGTTCCACAATGAAGTCAACAGAGGCCACACTCCAGCGTGCCGCAGATGTAGAGAGGGATTGCAGATGGCCTGTCAGGGGGCGCCGGTGTGGTTTTGTCCGGAGGCAGAGGTCGCAGGTGCTGGTGTAGGAGCCAATGTAGCGGGACATCTGGGGCCACCAGTAGTTCCGCAAGACCAGCTCTAGCGTCTTCCACCTACCAGGGTGCCCCGTGACACGGAAGTTGTGGTGCTGCTCAACAATGCGCCGTTGGAGCTCCAGGTTGTTGGGCACATATATCCGCCCGCGGAAGGTGAAGAGGCTGTCCTGCAGGCCCCACTCGTCTGTGCGTACCGACTTTGTACTGGTGAGGTGCCCCAAATGTAGCGCTAGTGCGGCTTTGGCAACCGAGTCTTCCTGTAGACCTTCCCGGTTTCCCCAGCGTATGTCCCGGAGAATGTTGACCTCGTCTCCCTGTACAGCTACCCCTTCCAAGGCACAAATGGCAAACAGCTCCGGGTGGAGGAGGGTGATGTTATCGTTATCCCCTGCACTGGAGCCATGGTCCGCACGCCTGAAGAGGGTGTTGGGCTTCCCCATGCTCCAGCCTAGCTTGTGGTGCAGCGTGAAGTCAAAGTTGGCAAGGTACAAAGACCACCAGGCCTGGCGACGGTTCAGCTTCTTGGCCGTCCGGAAATGTTCCAGGTTCTTGTGGTCAGTCCAGACTTCAAACTTGTGGCGGGCCCCCTCGAGGAAGTGGCGCCACTCCTCCAGTGACTGGATGATTGCGAGCATCTCCTTGTCGTGGATCTTGTAATTTTGTTCCACGGCGTTGAGGCTCTTGGAGTAGAAGGCAATGGGGTGCCACTTACCATCCTCCGGAGACTGCTGGGATAGGACTGCACCGGTTGCAAAGTCAGAACTGTCGGCCTCGACGTGGAAGGGTCAGTCATCATTTGGGAAGAGCAGAACGGGCTTGGACGTGATGGCAGACTTGAGGGCGTTGAAGGCCTGCTGCTCCACATTGCCCCAGGTCCAAGGGACATCCTTCCCAGTGAGGTCAAAGAGGGGACGCGCGTGGTAGGAGAAGTCCTGGATGAAGCACCGGTAGAAGTTTGTGAACCTCAGGAAGGCTTGTACTTCCTTCTTGCTCCGGGGCTCCGGCCACTGCATCACGCCAGCCACCTTCACCGGGTCCATCTCTGCCATGCCATGGGAGATGATAAGTCCGAGATACTCAATGTGCGTCTGCTTGAACTTGCACTTCTCCGGCTTGAGGTACAACTGGTGCTGGCGGAAACGGTCCAGGACGATCTGCGTGATCCAACGATGCTCTTCTAGCATCTTGGTATAGATGAGGATGTCGTCGAGATACACACAGACTACTCCATCCGCGATCAGGTCCTGGAAAATGTTGTTCATCATGGTCTGGAAGGTGGCGGGGCTGTTGGTGAGTCCGAAAAACATCACTAGAGGTTCGAACAGCCCGCGGTTGGTCCGAAACGTGGCCTTCTACTCATCTCCCTCCTGGATGCGCACGTTGTTGTAGCCCCACCGGACGTCCAACTTTGTAAAGTAACACGCACTCCGGAGGTTGTTGATCAGTTCCAAGATGAGAGGGAGTGGGTAGAGGTTTTTGACAGTCATTGCATTGAGTACCCAATAGTCTTGGACCAACCGGAGGGAGCCATCCTTCTTCTTGATGAAAAACACTGGAGAGGCCATCGGAGACTTTGAGGGGCAGATTTGTCCTGACTCTAGATTCTCCCAGAGGAATGTGTCAAGCTCATCCTGCTCCTTGGGTGCGAGCAGGTAAACCTTGCAGTTGGCCGGCTTTGAGTCTGGCAGGAGCTCAATGGCGTGATCCCACTGCTTGCGCTCCGGGAGGGAGTCAAACGAGGCCTTAGAGAAAACATCCTCAAAGTTGTGCAAATGGTCGGGGACCGCATCCCGGAACGTCCGGGGCTGGGCGTTGGCTGCAAAGGCCTGGGCCAGTCATTGAGAAGTGGTTTGGCTGGCCCGGATCTCCTCCGCCACTGGCGGGGGTCGTAGCGTAGTGGCGTAGATGTGGTCTCCTACCTCAATGGCTTCGTCCGGAAGCTCCGGGTCCTGCGCGGGTAGGAACTCTCTTTCACGTCCCTCCTCCTGACTAGGGTTTCCCCCGCTGTGCCTGTCGTCCTCGTAGAGGGCCTCCCTACGAGGGAACGCCAGAGGCGGAGGATCCAGCAGGTCGAGATCAGCAAAGGGGAGGTGACCTACGCGGCACGCCCTGATAGCTGCATGTTCCCACATAGCGGTGCGCCACTCCTTCTTCACTTCTTCTGCGCAGGTTGCGCAGTGCCGGGGGCACCGGCTCATGCTCACCTCCCCAGTAGC
Source organism: Termitomyces sp. MG148 (assembly GCA_003313785.1). Taxonomy (NCBI): domain Eukaryota; kingdom Fungi; phylum Basidiomycota; class Agaricomycetes; order Agaricales; family Lyophyllaceae; genus Termitomyces; species Termitomyces sp. MG148. The sequence continues at coordinate 12,395 of QLOM01003025.1, read as the reverse complement.
CCAGTCAATTTCTGGGTTGTGCTCCCGGAGCCACAGGAATCCCAGGATCATGTCCTGTTTACTGATGCTTATGACGGCAAAGGTAGTGCGCTCCGCATGGGACCGGTAGCAAAGAACAAGGTCCACCACAGACTTGATGGACCCCGCTTCATTGCGGATACTGTCAACGTTGTATACCGGGATCGGGGCAAGCAGGGGTCGAGTGGTGAGCTGATGCCGTTCTACGTAGCTGGTGTCCACAAAGAGCCTGGTGGCTCCGGAGTCTAGGAGGGCCGACACGCTCTGGGTCTGTTGCATGTCGGTTGTCTCGATTTCCACGTTCATCCGGAGCGAGTTGGGCGACGGAGTGGAGGCAATTACGTAGCGGCGGGGGAGGTGGCACTCCCAGGTGGGGAGGCACGTTTGGGCAGGCGTTGGAGAGGGCTGAGAGGGTCTGTTGGGTACGACAGGAGTAGTGCTTACGGTTGGAGAGCTATCGGCAGAGACTGTATTGATTTCTTCTACCAACAAACATGCAAACCTGTTAGCACTAAGCGGCGGGAGCATACTGGTCACCCGCCGTGCCCCTGAAAACCCTCACTCTGCTCCTCCTGGCCTTCCGGAACGTGGGCGCCTTTTGATGTCTCCTCCAGGATGGGGGTATCCGGAGATGGCACTCCAGCAATGTCCTGGGCTGCCAGGAGCTGCAGGAGTAGCTCCTCTTGCTCCTCTGGAGAGAAGTAGTGCACTTCCAGACCCCTGGGGCAGTGACGCGCAAAATGGCCCTGCACGCCACAGCGTCGGCATGAGAGGGGGAGCGGGGCGTGCTGTCAGGAGGCATCCACATCCATTGGTGCGCCTGGAGGTAGTGCCGGAATTGTCGGGGGTGTGACCGTTGCCATGGGCAGTGCCGGGATTGGGAACCTGCGGAGGAGCATCGTGGGGGGTTGCATCGGAGGCGCAGGATGCGCAGGCTTCTGGAGGTCGCGCTTGAGCTCCATGAGCTGCCATTGCTCCCGGGCCACCTGGTACCATGCCAGGACCTGGTCGTCAGCCGGTCAACCCTCTGCAAGGTTGTTGATGCACTCCATCAGGGTTGGATGGAGCTCTTCCTGAAAAGTGAGGCAGAGTTGCAGGCCATCGGGGTACTCGGCCTGCTTGACCAATGCGTGGAACGAGTCAATGTACTCATCCAGCAAGTGTTTCCCTTGGCTGTACTGCTCCCTATCCCTCAGGATCAGCGTGGCGCTTTTGGCGGGGTTCCGGGGAAAGAACTCGTCCTGGAACTCTTGTTCGAACTTGGCTCAGTCCGTAAAGCTCACGACGCCTCCGGGGCATCGGAAAACCCTCAGCGCGTAGGTGGCTGCTTGTCCCAACTTCATGTAGGACAAGACCCATGCAATTTTCAGCTCATCAGATACGAAATCATTGCCACAGAGCTGGAGATAGGTGGCGCACGACTGGAGGAAGCGTTCCCTGGACGTGCGGTTGCTGTTGTAGACGTTAGGGGTTGCTGGGTGCGGGATGTTGGAGCGCTCCCGTGCCGGGATGGGGGATTGCACAGCACGTGGGCGCTGCACCGGCAGAGTAGGCAGTGGGGGGTTAGGTGCCGCTGGGGCAAGGCGTTCAAGGAGAGTACGGAGAGAGTCGGAGATGGTGTCGGTGGTTTGTCGGAGGTGGGTGAGTTCGGTGGAGTGCTGGGTAAGGGAGGCTTGAGTGAGTTGCACCTGCATTTCTAGGTGGAGCAGGCAGGTCCAGGCTTCCTCGCCAGAGGCGGCAGCGTCTGGGAGCACTTCTGGAGTGGCGGGCTGAGACATAGACAAAGCAGTGCTTAAAACCGGTGGGGGAGCAACAAATAGGAGCCAAGAGGTGTTTGGTGGCTATAGGGGGCTACCAGACCGGGATTAGGAGACTTGTTCTGCTATAAGGGTGACTTCTGGAGATTGCGGTTAAGTCACACAACTGGCAGAAGGAAATCCAAAGTGTATTAGAGACAGTACATATTACAGGGAAATAACTAATCACTTGGCAGAGGGAAATCCAAAGAGAACAAGTCTAAGGATTCCTCTGCCACGGCGTGGCGCATCAGTACGGGGGCGGGGGTGTGAGAACGACTGTACAACATCTCAGAGAAGTCTGACAACTGTAAGGGAGCATCCCGAAGATCTCCGGGATGGCCAGAAAAGGAAATGGCTGGAAAAGGAAGTCCAGGGGGTCCCGGAGATCTCCGGGATGGCCGGAAAAGGAAGTCCCCTGACAAGTTACAGGTCTCGTCAGCAAAATTTGATTTAAGCCATGAGTGCTACATTTCTGCTTATGAGTTCATGCAGGCTTCCAAGACATTGGTCTGGGTGATTAGACATTGTTTAAAGGCAGGTCCAGAAGCTCAGATTGGTGAACCAACGGCACGCGCTATTGCTGATTCATTCAAGCAGCACTATGATTGTATCCAACAGACATGATTTTGGAGACCATTTTCTGGTCTATCTGGCTTATGACATTTATATCCATCATGCTTACTTACAGAGCGGAGGAGCTGTTAGCGTACACAATTGGCACAAGCTCGTTTTTGAGAAGAAGTTACAGGACTTTATGACAGATAGCATTTGCCGTACCCTCAATCAGCATTCAGACCTTTTATTTGGTAATAAATCAGACCATTCTCATTCCGTGCATCATTCTTCAACCTCATCATCTCACACTTCCCAATCATTTCAAGCTTCTCATTCCTTTCGGACATCATCGGAAGCGCCGACATATCGGGGTTCCTTCACCACACGTCATGGCAGCAGAGGGGGCTGCAGGTTCCCTTACAACACCTCTAGCAGGGATCAAGGCCATAGATCAGTCAAGTGCATGGTCTGTGGCCAAGATGACCATTGGTTTGGAAACTGCTCAAGGCAAGGACGCATGTTGCAACGTGTCAACGGCCAATAGGTGGACTCAAGTGGAGCCACTTACTGCTTTTCCTACAATGGACCTCAGTCGTGTACTTCCACAAATTGTGCACACCGACATGCTTGTTTGTTGTGCAGGGATGGCCAGCACACAGCTCAGACTTGCTCTGCTTGACATTTTTTGCCCAGTAACCACTCCACTTTCCATACAAAATTGGATCTCAGCCTTAAAGCGGACTAATTCTCTTGATCATTTTGCTCATGTCATTGATGGCTTGAAATTTGGCTTTTCACTAGGTTTAGATAATTTTAACATAAGCAAAACATTCTCCCCTCCTAATCACTATTGGTCACCTGAACACCACAGTTTCGTAATAGAAAAGTACACCAAGAAACAGAAATTAGGTCATGTTTCGCCTGGATACCCCCCATCCCTCATACAACACCTTTTTGGACCATACCGTACAGCACCTCTAAATGTTATAGAATCAGCTAGAGGAAAGCTTTGCATCACAGTCAATCATTCTTACCCACGCAACATGCCTGACGTACATTCAGTAAACTCCTGCATTGATGCGAGCCAGTTCAAGTGTGACTGGAGTACCTTCTCGGCGTGTTGGCTCCTAGTAGCAGATGCACCTCCTGATACCCAGGTTGCAGTCTTTGACATCGAGTCAGCCTTCTGTATCATTCCAACAAAACCATTGGACAGACTCTATACAGCCCTGTCAATAAATGGCAAGGTGATTCTTGATCATCAACTAAATTTTGGAATATCCCCAGCTCCAGGTATCTTCGGTTGGGTTGCAGACACAATTGTCCATATATTTCTTACACAGGGTATCGAGGCTGTACTAAAATGGGTAGATGATTTCATTTTCTTTTGCTACCTACACCGCAACGCAGAGGAAAAGGAATATTACAAATACTCGGAAGATCTGGTTTGGTTTGTGGCTAAAGAACTGGGTTGGCCATGGGCACAGGACAAGTTTGTTCCCTTTGCGGACACATTTACATATATTGGTTTCAAGTAGTTTTTGACAGACAAGACCGTATTCTTGCCGAACGAGAAACGCTTGAAATATCTGGAAAAGCTGAAATGTTGGAATCTTGGTTCCTATGTCTCAGAAAAGATGGTCAAATCCTTGATAGGGACATTGAATCATGTTACGCTGGTGTTCCCAAAAGGCCATTCACATTTACCTTCTTTGTATCAATTTTGTGCTGGTTTTGGACCATCAAGTTCAAAATGGACAAAACATAGGATAACACCCGCAGTTTTCGATGACATCACATGGTGGAGGGACACCTTAGCAGGTTTGAGTTGCATACTGCCTATAGTCAAGCCTCCAGATCCTTGCAATTTGTCAGTACATGTCAATGCTTCAACGTCTTGGGGTATAGGTTTGGTGATAGATGGCCACTGACTAGCATGGAAATTGTTACCGGGATGGATTTCCAGCGATCGTGGGATTGGTTGGGCTGAGATGGTTGCTATTGACCTGGCTGTTTGAACATTCATCTCATCGCACTTCAAGAATGTGCATATCATAATTCGATCCAATAACTCAGGCTGCGTCGGAGCATTAGCAGCTGGACGCTCAAGACATTCTGCTTCCAACTTAGTTCTTTGAAATATTGTGGCAAATTTCCAAGCACACGACATTTGGTTAACTCTGAAGTGGATACCGACAGGCAAAAATTTGGCAGATGCTCCCTCTCGTGGTATTTTCCCTCCTTGAGATCAACTATACCCTCACCCACCAACAATCTCTGACTACTTAAGACCTTTTGTCTCGCATAGCATTTCATACCCTTCATTGTTACCGCAATTATAATACTTAAGACCTTTTGTCTCACATAGCATTTCATACGCTTTGTTGTTACTGCAATTATATTTCTACTAGAAAATAGTATTAATGGCGTCAGGAGGATGCTGCATGTTCTATTGAAATTGATATGTCTAGGATAGTCATGGAGATATTGGCATAGCCAGCGAGATATCAGGTAAAACATAATAAAATCGAAGGAAAACAGAAAGTTACCAATGAAAAAGGAAAAGCTTGTAAAACTTTGACAGGCTCCAGATATTCGGCATCCATTCGTTCAATTCCAAGGCTATTGCAATACGCAGTCCATTCCAAAATCGTTGATGATTCCAGCACCAGATTCTTTGCTATGCAAATGTGCGGCGTCCTTTTCCGGGACAGATCGACCTCAATCCTCTTTTGGCGCTGGAATGGCACAAACAAACGATTGTATTAGAAGAACATTGTTGGGAACATACACGAACAGAGCCAGGAAGCGTACAGTATTGATGCAGAAAAAGCTCCAGGAGAGGTCGAAATGCTATCTTCATACCGGCAAAGACGTTGAGGATTTCAGGTCATTGCCCACGCATTGGAGGAACCACCCACCTTTTGCTCTCAGGTGTACCCCCAGACATTGTGAAGATCTTGAGGCATTGGTCTTCGGACGCGTTTCTGGGATATTGGTGTCTTTGGAACTGATGGCTTTCATGTACATCGAACTCTTACAACCGATCAGGGAGACCTTCAGAGTGTTTGCCGAAGCCACTCCACGGGGGTGATCTCCTTCCTTTGTCCTTCGATATGCGTCTCCTTGCTCAGTTTTCTCTAGTGTGGGTTCTCTCTCGGTCTTGTCGCAAACCCCTATGCAGTGTCTTCAGACCTTGCATGTATACCCATCACCATATGTGCGTACATAAGTTTGATCTGTATTGCTTAAAGTTAACTGTTCTCTGGTAATTGGGAAAGGAAAGTTTTGGATATAATTACATAGGACATGTTTCTTTAGTAACTGGTGAACGTTGGAGCAAAATGTAAGTCCGCGGAAGGAGAAACGCACTGAACGCGGGGAACAGGTTTTGCGACTAGTGTCACAGTCACAAAGGCTTGGACCTTTTGACTGCTACGCTCATCTGTACTATCATTTCGCGACCCACCCACCCATCACCGACATGAATTAAATGTACACATTTCAAAGAAAGTATCAAGTATTCAAACACACAATACTCGCGCAATACAATACGTAAAGGTTTTCTTTTTCACAATCCATCAACAGCGTCGCTGATAATCAGAGCTACTTAACCATGCAATACGACCTAGCTTATTTATTCACATATTGCTTCAATTCCGGGTTCTCTCTCGGTCTTGTCGCAAACCCCTATGCAGTGTCTTCAGACCTTGCATGTATACCCATCACCATATGTGCGTACATAAGTTTGATCTGTATTGCTTAAAATTAACTGTTCTCTGGTAATCGGGAAAGGAAAGTTTTGGATATAATTACATAGGACATGTTTCTTTAGTAACTGGTGAACGTTGGAGCGAAATGCTTACACTAGGACATTATCTACAATGATGACCAGTGCTCGGCAAAGTCTAAATTAAGGTTTTGCGTCGAATCTGCTCCTTTCCCCCATTATCAACAGTACTGGATGAATTATGCTGACCCTACAGCCACAAAACTCAGGAATTTGAGCTTTCTACTTGATTTACAGTATGATTTCTACTCATTTTCAAACCCTTTGGTTGATTCTTGCCTTGCCAGTCTGCTGTGCGGCATGTCTTGACATGGGTGCTATCATAGCCAGTGGGAAGGTTGATTATCTCAAGGATAGAGTATTATTTGTACTATTAAGCCCTGTAATAATGGAATTCTTGGTATTGTTTCCAACTTTTCATGTTTTTTTTTTAAAAAAAAATATTTGGTGACAGACATAAAGGTTATGGCATCACACAAAGAAGCCAGATCACCTAACAGCAATATTTTACAAATTTCTTGGGATTTTTGCCGAATATATTTGAGCTCGTTGTGGGCAACAACGAGGAGAAAGGAGTCGGCACTGGTTGGCAACGAAAAGCAGATCACCTGATCACCTCAGGTGATCGATCCTCCAACCTTAGTCTTGGAGACTTCCTGCCTACAGATCAATCCATATAAGAGTGCTTTTTAAGGAGCCCAGGAGGGCTTAGAGAACTGTGTGCACGTAGCCCTACCCGAAGTACAATCTGGCGACATCTTCATAAAGCCTCGACTCAGAGTGGCTAAGTAGTGAGCGTGAGATACGCTCGATCCCGGGTAGACCTACAACCTTTCTCCTCTATTGATACTACAAAATAAGATCTCTGTCACGGTGTGAGTTTGATTCTCTAGGTTCTTTTACTGTTGTGTGAAATTGTCAACCTACAGCTCCCTGAATGTCATACATGCGCACACATGTATTGAACGTCCATATCATCGTTCGGTTCGGCGAAACAAGTATCGACGGAGACTTCCTGACAGGTCATCTTGTTGTAAGTTTCGATGTATTTTTGTGAAGGATAACACTCATTGTTAGATACATATAGTCCACCTTTGAACTCGAACAATGTTTATCTCTGCGACACGACTTGCCCACTTGACTCCCAACGATCGAGCGATCTTCGCAACTAACGCACGTCTCATCTCCTGCCTCGTGACCGAATCACTGCTCCAGGCTTTATACATTCCGATCGTTGGGTTCGAGATTGTTGGCGTCGCCGTCGTTCTTTTATGCGAATTCGACTCACCACGATCCTACCAATCGAAGGACATCCTGGCCATCATCGCGCTACATGACATTCCTTTCCTTCATGAAGACAACACAGGCTCCTTTGAGAGAAAGATTGGCCTGCTTGATCCACTAGATATGATGCCTTTAATCTTTGAGATCTCGCATGGTTTCAGAGGTCCCGCTACTGAGGTATTATTGCTCCTAAATCGGTATTCTTTCCTCTCAACTTGAAAATTGTAAACGATCAGCACGACGATCTGAGTGCAGCTATTTTGAACACTCTTTGTCAACGAGGATGGGACATTGCAGCTTCAACGTGCCTCGAACCTTGCCGGAGTGCTACGTCAATTTGGGAGAAGTTTGGATCGAGTCTGAATTTGGACAAGTCTTTACTCGAGGCCATCTCGACCGAGTTCTTGAGTTCCGTAAAATGGCAAAGTGAGGTGTATTCTCGTAGAGCTTTTATGGTTCGCTCATAACCTCTCAGCTCATGCTTATGAAAACCCAGCCCCTGCACCTCAATTCTCTTCCCCAAGTATCCAATGGGAGCAGTCGATCGTAGAAGGTCACCCCACACATCCCGTTCGTAAAATCTTTATTTTCCCATAGTTAGTATTGGACTAACAACCGTGTCTTTTTGATGTAGATGCACAAATTGCGATACTTTTTACCGCCTTTACCAGACTTTACTCCGGCGACTGTAGATCTCTATCGCCCCCGACTGAGATTGATCGCGGTTCCAAGAGATCATCTTCACATCACGTACGATTTCGAGGATCTTGTGCAGCCTGTCGTAGATGCGATGTTCAAGAAGGCCGGGAGAGATGTACAAATTCGAGAGGATTATGTTGCGGTACCCGTTCACGAACTTCAGGTTACCCATATACAAGACAAATTCAAAGATGCAGAGATTTATCCCGAAGACATCAGCCTCGATTTATTTGCTCAACAGAGTTTACGGTTGAGACACTTTTGAAATAGTCTGCCAGCATGCTCACGATACTCGTAGGTCTGTCATCGTCCCAGAGGCATATACAGGAGTATCGCTCAAGTTGGGAGTCGGTATCAAGTTGACTTCTGCTGTGCGAACTATCTCTCCTGCATCTGCCTATTTGGGGCCGAGATTTTCCAGACATGTTGTCCCTGCGCTTTTTCTCAACCCAATGATAATCACCGTCGCGAAAGAACTGGCGAGTGTCGTGCACAAGCATTTGGACGGGGAGATAGCAAAACATTGTGCTGCGATCATCCGGGAGGCCCACGAGAACATGAGCGAAAAACGAGGCGAGCGTCTCATAGTATGCACAGCTCTTGTAGAGAGCGGACATAGCGGCGAAGGAGGACATATCCCTCCCGTAATACGCGTCTTTGAATTAGATACGGAGGAGAAGCGTATTCAATGGCTCAGCAAGTAAGTCTCCAACCATGTCGTCCTTTCACCACTTTTTTTAATCACTGGAATTGTAAGATTTGTTCGTATGCTATTTGACGCGTTCCTTCCTTCTGTGCTTTATAATGGAGTTGCCTTCGAGTGTCACCCCCAGAACTGCTTAGCCCGTTTTGACCTGGTGACTAAGGAACTAAAGGGCTTCATCATTCGTGACTTTGGAGGCCTACGCGTTCACCCTGAAACCCTTAAAGCATCCACCGGTGTGGACCTTGATGTCCTCGAAGGCCATTCTATTATTGCACCTGATCTTGATGACGTCTACACCCGGATGTATCATACGGTTTTCCACAATCATCTGCAGCAACTTATTCGAGTTCTTGGTTTGCATTATAATGGGCGCGGCTGGGATGTGGTTAGGGAACATCTCAACGCTGTGATACCCAAGCACCACCCGCTTTATGCTGCTTGGCTATCCCCTGAGAGGAAGAGTCTACCTTCTAAATGCTTCCTCCGCATGCGGATGTCAGGGATGTATCGTTTTGTAAGTCTCTAGGTCTACTCCATATCAATTTCTGATTGTTAGAATGTAATCAGCACCTTCATAGTCCTTTCCCTAATCTCATACATTACAAGGGTGTAACTGACGCCAAGTGATGAATACACTGTATGGTTTTTCTGGTTACAAAGGTAAGTCAACGAGATCCTGTATATCTCATGTACTTTTTGTTTCATTTTCGCGCTCAGACACCATGAATTCGTTGACCTTACTCTCTATACCATGATCTGGATTTCGGCATTCCATCAAGTACGCTCCACTTGAAAGGTTAGGGATAGCTAGAAGCTGGAAAGAATGAAATAGTAGATTAATGACCCTGCAGCTACTCTAAATGTCTCTATGTTATTTCCTTTGGTATTCTTCGGAGAAAACTCAGTAAGGGTGACGTGGTATGCAGCGTCTCGGAATCCAACTTCTATCTCCGATACAAATCCGAAATCTCTGTCATCCATCTTGGATTTCTCGAACTCAGTGAATCGAACCTTGAAATGTCCAGGTCCCCATCATCCCTTCTCACACTGGCTTTATCTTCAGTCAATATAATCATCACTTAAACACACACAGTGTCATCGCCTCTCATATCCTCGGACTAGACGTGGTGATTGATACGCCACTTTCCTAAGTATTTCGAGTATTCCAAGCGGAACACGTTTGAAGCCCGAATAATCTCAGGTTTAAATTGCGGTCGTGGGATCGATATTGTGGCGTCATCGAAATCGATACCGACAGTAACATCATCGATCAAAACATAGACCAATTTCGCTTTATACTTTGAGGAAGAACTGCACGGTACGTCGTCGTCGTCGTTGTTGAGAACAACTATCATTTTACTGGCCCTCACTGAAGGCTTCTTAGTCTTCTACTGGTAAACCACCTAAGAAGGAGATCAGAACAGGCTCACCCTTGATCAAATCAAATCTTTGAGCTGACTGGAAATACGATCTATCTTATGTCGTCAGGTTCTGGATTGCCTCCACCAGAGCACGCAGCTTTTGCTGTAAACTCTCGACTTATCTCTTGCCTTGTGACTGAAAAGCTGTTGCGAGCGGTTTATATCGCCATCACTGAGGACTCTCCGATTTCAGGACTTCTGATTGTTCTCTCGAAACATCTAGTTTCAGAGCCCCCTCTCCTGAATCGCACTTTGCGAGGAAATGATATTTTCGCAGTAGTTCCGCTACGTCATGCACCAGTCTTCGCCCCAGTTACTGAGACTGTCTTTTACAAACATGGACGACCAGTAGGACTTGTGGATCCACTTGATATGTTACCCCATATCTACGAATTTTCAAACAGGCAGGTCAAACCCCACCAAAACGTGAGAAGGATCTCATTCTCTTTGATTTCTGCATTTTTATCCTTGAACAGACCATGTTACATGACACTATTTTCTCGTGCTTCAATTCCCCTTGCTGGGAGTTGGAGCCTCCCGTGTCGTTGGCACAAGTGATAGGAGTCGGTCACCTGTGGCAGAAGTTTGTCGATGGCGTCATCATTGCGGATGGTCTCCGAGAAGCAATCAGGGCAGAAATTCAAAGTTCATATGACTATCAACGTGCGTACATATTTACTCAGTGACTTTAATATTACTCTAATAGCTTCTAAGTTCTGTCCTATCGTAATCCATCTCATTGCCCCTCTCTTACATCGGCATCGATAGAATGGGAGCAAAGTCTTGTCGCGGGTCATCCCACCCATCCCGTGCGTCGTCTCATCATCATATCAATGGACGATGTACTATTTTTGTTGATAGATGCACCGCGCCAGATCCCTTCCTTCCACTGGTCTGGATTATGACTGGTATCATCCTCGTATCCGATTTGTGTGTGTGCCGCGCGCTCGAATCAATGTTATGGGACCTTTTGAAACCTTGATCCGAGAAGTAGCAATGCTTGCCGCCCAAAAATGCGGAAGGTGGTTATCTGACGACCCTAATTCTTTTGTAATGCCTGTGCATGAGTTGCAAGTTCCCAGCATCGTTTCCAAGTTTCCCGACGTTGTTGTCTTGCATGCCGACATCAGTGTCCAGGCTTCTGCTCAATCTAGTATTCGGTGAGTACAAGAACAACTCCAATCCACTTTTTTCTATTCATTTTTTTCTCAATAGAACTGTTATTGTACCGGAGCTTCGTAATATGGCGCTTAAACTCGCGGTTGGTGTCAAGATTTCTTCTGCGCTCAGGACAATCTCACACTTGACGGCTGACTTTGGACCTCGCTTTTCTAACGAGATTGTCCCGAAGTTGACAATCAATTCGCAAATTCTTTCGATCTCACGAGAGCCCGCGAGCGCTGTCTATCGTTCAGATGACCCAGACCTCGCAAAACATTTCACCGCCCTCCTGCGAGAAGAGCTCCAGCCCGAAGAAGGTCATGCGCTTATCGTAAGTGCTGCTCTCTTGGAAATGGATCATGCCGGGCAGCCCAGCGGCAAATCGGCCGTAGAAATCGCCTTTAGGCTTGATACACATGAAAAACGTGAAAGTTTCCTGAATCGGTAGTTCTGAAATTTTTCTCAGAGTCTCCACTGATGTTTCGATAGATATATTCAATTGGCATGCCAAGCCCTCCTTCCTCCTCTGATCACAAACGGTGTCGCATTTGAAGCACATGCACAGAATGTTCTCGCACGTTTTGATGTCTCCACAGGAGAACTTATTGGGTTCGTCGTTCGAGATCTCGGCGGTCTCCGCATCCATCCAGAGACACTTCGTCAGTCAACTGGTGTAGACTTTCAGTTCCTTCCGGGACATTGCGTCGCAACCGATACACTGGCGGAGATCTATCCTAAGTTTTATCACACGTTTGTTCACAATCATATCCAACGCTTGATCAGAATTCTTGGTATGCACGCTGATGGTCGTGGATGGGAGATGTTACGCGAACACATGGGAGCTATTATTCCAGAAGATCATCACCTTCGACGACTCTGGCTGAGTCCTGACAGCAGCCTTCTGCCATCTAAATGTTTGATGCGCATGAGAATGCGCGATTCTTACCGAGAGGTATGTTGAT
>QLOM01003022.1:0-10997 GCA_003313785.1 Termitomyces sp. MG148 | reverse complement strand
TGGGACATTCACCATGGAAATTGAGAGGGCTTACACAAAGACTCTGTTGCATGAGCTGCTGCTCTGGCTCTGCATACAGAGCATCCCTCTGCCACTAAGTCTGTATGCACTGATGAGTGGGGACTCTAAGATGGACTCCTCACCTCCCATGGCTGCATCTATGTCCCAAACAATCCCAGCCTCCAGTGCCACATCATTGGCAAGCACCACAACTCCTGGATTTCAGGGCACTCTGGCTGCTGGAAGACGTTGGAACTGGTCTCTCAAAACTACTGGTGGCCAGAGATGTCCCACTACATTGGCCTACACTAGCACCTGCAACATTTGCCTAGACAAAGCCCCAGCATCACCTGCCCACAAAACAACTGCACCCCTCCTGACATCTGCCAAATGCTGGAGCGTAGCCTCACTGGACTTCATTGTGTAACTCTCAGACACCCACAGATATGATGTGGTCTTGGTAGTGGTGGATTTCTATGGTAAATGTGCCCATTTTATCCTGACACACACCACCTGCTCTGTTATGGGTAGCCAACCTCTGCTGGAGGAACATCTGAAAACTCCATGGCCAAATGGCCTCTCCAATGCCTGACCAGGGCCTGCAGTTTGTGGTGGAGTTCATCTAAGAGCTCTACTTTCTCCTCCAGATGAAGCTCCACACCTCCACCATATACCATCTGCAGTCTGATGGCCAGACCAAATGAGTGAACCAGGAGTTGGAACAGTACCTCCAGCTCTTCTGCAATGAGCAGCAGGACAACTGGGTGGCTGTCAAACTGGGGACTACTGAAGCCAATCAGAGTTTGCTTGCCATGATATATAGTCATTGAAATTCTGATTGTATTTTTGGAGACCCCTTGGGTCAGATCAAGAGATCTTTTGAGCCCTCTAAACCAACCTCAAAAATGGCTCAAAACTGTGATTGTGAATAACCTTAATCTGAACATAATTTGAAAAGTTGTTCACTTTGATTTTTTCAATTAGATACTGAACGAGGCAGCAGAACGACTTTTCTACTCCGTTGGACTTCCATACCCTTCCCTGCGAAGTACCTATGACTCTCGAAGTGCCAGCAATTGCTCGCTGTGACCCAGTTTCCTAGGCCATCCAAGTAACGTTCAACTACACCCTGAAACTTGTCGCCAAATGATGGGACATCACGTAGGTCACTCAAGAAATTATATACAACATTTTCGTAGTAGTTCCCAATCCACCTTATTGCTTCATTCAAACAGAAATTCTCGATCTGCATCAAAATTGTGACAATGTTATGGCCTTCATTCCCAAGGGCTTGTTCGACGTTGTAAGAAAACATATCCTATTTCAAGTTGAAAAAAGGTACATCCTGAACGGCAGACACGTCACAAACTCACATTATGAATCAAGATCATGTCGGCACATGCATTACTAAGTTTCTGAAGGACGGGGTCTTCAAAGACCTCATCTGGAAGGTCGAGACCAAATTGAAGGATAATAAACGACGGCTTTGCACCGATTGTGTTGCGGCGGACAAGAAGATAGTCGTCAATGTTTCTGATGCAGTGGTTATGGGCACGATCCTTAGCCTGTTGAACGACTGAAGAAGTATATTCCTCAAACGACTCGATAAACCGACGGCGTGCACCCTCGCAAGCAAACTTCGATGACAATAGCCAAAATCTAGATGGAGCCAATACCTTGTTCAATATTCGGAAGTCATTAAACACATTTGGGACTTACTGTCGCGCGACTTCTCCAACTACGCACTCTCCAACTGGCCTAGCCTTATGAGGATTGCGTATAGCGTCCATGACCATGTTGGCCTGTTCCTGAGCTTCGTGTGGCGCTGCCACATCGGTATATTCATCAAACAAGAAAAATAGCTTCATTAGATAGCAGCCCGCGCGAAAGACATCTACATATGAAAGATACGTAATTGATGAGGAATAACTAAAAGAGGGATGTTCTTACCTTTGCTTTCGAATGGATATGCAAGAGCAGCCAAGAGATCTGACGGAAAATGGGAAAAAACGATCTAGACCATTCACTAGCATAAGGCAGACGAACTCACCAAATTTGCCTGAATCGAACATTTGTTGCATGTGAGGTGTGCTGGTGGTGAAATTTCGAATCCATGCCGATGATTCTGCTTCGACTTCGAGGTAATCTGGATTGATGATACGCTTCCACGGCCAATTCGCAAGGGTGTCCGGGAGGATAAAGGCGGATTCCAAGAGGTCAGTAGTCATTTTTAGCGCAGCTTTCTGTCGAAGACATGTCGACGACGTCTCGTATATAAGGGAACCGTAAACTTGCCTAGCATTTTCCGACAAGCAGGAACAATCATCTTCCTCTCCACTGCTCTGACGTTCATCCTCCTCCACTGCTCCGGACGTTCATCCTTCTCTCCGCAGCTCTACATTCATCCTCCTCTCCACTGCTCTGACAATACTTTTTCATTGTCATTGGCACACGGTCGTGTCGGACTGCACCAATTGTTACGAAAATTGATAGAACTTTATTAAACCTTTTGCCTACTGATTGGTCCCAGAATAGATTTAGGGACTCTGTCGTCATTTTTGAAGATCAAAGATTCTGGTCTTTGTGATTCCGTGTCAAGGCAGTTGAAGGACAAACCTTGATTACTGGGTATCCTTGATTACCTAGTATGAGTGGCTCGTGTAGTAAGTATCCAAGAATATGGTAAAAATGATACTCTCTTATTGTGAATAAAGACTCGAGGCATGTGTGCACCGGACGTTTGAGTGTCGAATTAATCTTGGCAATACTGTCTCTTGACACAGAGTTGATGTACTCGGTCCCCGGAACAATTTACGATTGATTTACAACCCAGGACATTTTACCAACCATATGGAATACTTTATCTCCGAATTGCCAAGTTAGGCCTCGAAAGATACAGATTGGAGGAAGCCTTGTGCAGGCTAGGTACGGTATGATGAGTCGGCAGAGACGTCATGATCTTGAACTCACACGATCGATCAGGGTCGTTTTGCACGAGGCCTGGGTAGATCAATAATGGAGATTTAGCTTCAGGTTGGCTTCGTAAGAACAGAAGGAATCAAAAAATATTTACTTTACTACAGATAATGGCAGTCGAATGGGCATACGTAGATAGCATCCTTGTTTCGCTCCCGGTTTGTGATCAGTCAAGCGATTCAAGCAAGAACGCTATTGGTAGAAACGCACTGACGTATTATGGAAGAGGATACTGAACCGTGATTGAGCTAGATATTAAACTTTCCGGCAGGCTGGGCCAATACAAGCATGGTCTAGACACTGGTGTTTTTCTGCATTCCACTTAGACCATGCCAAGTGGGCGTTGAACAAAATGACTGCACTAATTAGAAGTGAAGAAAACTCCAGGTCTTCAGTAGAATAATAGTGGAATAGTGAAAAATCAGGATAGCTACAATATCTTGGCAAGATAAACTCTGTGACCTAAGAGTAGATACTTGAGGCCTTGAGGGTTCACACATTTCGAGCGCGGTATCAGCTTGAGTCGACATGTTTCCATAATCTTGCGCAATAGTGGCATCATACGTGAACACTGCGCTGAAAGACCCGATTGTTTCCCACACGGATAACATAGGTCCTGCCTCCATCTGAGAGAAGCATTACCACAGCGAAGTGAAGAAGGCGTTGACCTTTCTTGTTGCCGGACGACGATGTTATCAGAAGACGTACTGGAAGGTAAATTTTGCTTTCTGTGCAGTCATGGAAGCCATCTTCTTTTTAACCTCACATCTCCCACTTCCTCCTTATCCAATCTGCTCTCACATCAAGTCTTGCTGTCACGTTCGCAAGTTCACGCATATGCAAATAACACGGGGGCCTAGACGGGATATTCGTTCTCTATTCACTGTTTCGGAATCATATGACAATACTCTAGGAGCAGTTGACTTCTTGTAGCTTGGCTTGGGCATAACAAGCTCTGATTTGATGCATAGAGAAGCGTGAATAGGATGAGCGTTTCTTTACTTGGCGTATGCATGGATGGGAGGTCGGTCTGCTGGCGCCTGCCCGAGAAACACCGACGTTACGGGTTTTTGTCTGTTTGGAAAGGTGCAGGCAAGAGTACCTGCAAAGGTCTCTACAACGGTTCCTGTGGAGATCAACAGGACTGGAAGAGAGCACACGTGCCCCGCTGGATCGGACCTCGCCATCACGTGAAGAAGAGCTTGATACCTTCTAATATGCCGCGACCTTCATTCATGGATCGTCCATGGCTCCTCCTTACCTGTCCGTCTTCTACCTGGTCATACCCCCGTTTGCTGTCCCCGTCGTCCTTCGCATTGGAGTTCGTTCAATATACACACCAATCCCACTCTTAGCCCTGCTTGCTCTGGTGTCTGGCTGTTTTGGACTGATTGAGAAACCTCTAGTGCAAGCTGTTCTACCGACGTTACTTGCTGCGACACTGGGTGGGTCCATTCTGCATTTACAAGGACTAGCCAATGCGCCTGTGCCTATGTTGGCTACAATTGCCCTTTTTCTCATATGTGGTATGTGACAAAGTAATCTGCTTAGAACATGATCTGAATAGTCTGCAGCCACCCTTCTTTCATTCTCACCTCGCCTCTCTCAAGTCTCTCCCATACTATTCCTCATATTCATCGTTACTACTCTGAGCACTACTGTTCTTCTCTATCGAAAAACTCGATCCCCCGTAACGCTCACGCTCACCCCCGTTCTGCCACTTCCGACATCCTCGCATGCATCGTTTCTAGACGAAAACTCCGAGGTCAAGCAACCTCAGTTTTCATTCCTTCATTCACCTTCAGAGCCTGATCTTTCTTGGCGGCACCCTTCTCTCCAACAGCGCGCACCCTTTACACCCTCCGGCAAAACCGATCTCTTCCTTATCCTTTCTGCTCAGCTGTCGTACATGATTGCTACTTTGTTTTGCATTCCTACAGCCCTTCGATCACCGGCAGCTTCTACGACATTTGTTTCTCTCTTCGTCACCTCATCCGACCACATTTCTATCTCTACATACATTTTCCACGTCATTGACATTGTATTCAGGATCATAGCTCTCCTTCTTGTGTTCACAGCGTACTACAACTGTTCTGGCCACCCAGCCCTCCGCCGCATAGGACCTTCGACGTCGAACGGGACTCAAACGATTCCTCGTCGTCCAACTACGCGTCTTGTTTCTCCGCCTACCTTGTTAACGCACACGCGTCTTGACTCCCTCATCCTCCCGTCGCCCCCAACGAGCACTTGTATCTCCCCCATCAAGCTCAATCTCTTCAAGTCAAAACGTAAATGCGACAGCCTTTCCGTCTCTTCGTCGTTTTTCTCTCCGTGCCCAAAGCGGACACCTTTCAGGCGGACATCGACCTCCGACTACGAACCTGAAATTGGCAGACGTTTCCCATACGGAGCGAAACAGATATCCCCATCCCCTTCCTCGAGCACGACATTCATAGCAACAAACCCCATTTCTCTAGAACCAGATGTCAAGGAGCATTCCTCAGTGACCGACAACGCCTTGCCGTTCCCGTGTCCTACGTGTAATCCGGCATTGGTGCGCATTGCGACGCCGATGCCCATTCCGTGCAGGGAGAGAGCATGGTCCTGGGCGTATTCAGCGCATGGTTTCAAATATAAACGAGAACAGGACGAGAGAGATTTCACATTTGACGATGAAGACTGCACAGACCTCAAGGACCCGTTTGCCTCTGGTCTGACTCGACCGACTGTGGCGCCGAGTGCGTATCGACGATGGGCTGAGTCTGTTGAAATGTCTGAGGTGAGGAGGTGGTCAGAGCACGAGGTATATCCACAGACACTGAGCGTGCGGGGAGACCTTGAGTCCCATCAACAGCGGGATGGAGCCGAGTAAGAGAATTGATATGACTGTATGCGCTTCAACTTAGACAGAAACATACCCGGATACCCTACTTCATCCTCGAGATTCGGTCCGTCATTATGTACGTTATCCCCCAGCTCCTGCAGTGGTATGGTGAGGATCAGTCCCTGGGAGTACCTGATTAAAACTTAGAAGACCCACGACAACACTTAGCTGCACCATCCCCTCCAACAAGCTTTAGATCGCTTTCGAGACTTTGGAATCACCTTTGTATATATGTGTACTTCAATGGACTGTTGCTCACTGTGGAATCTAAACTGAGAGTGAGACGGCGCAAAGCCATGCAGGCCCGTATGATCAATTTGAATCCACAAATCAACATGCGTGGTGTCTTCTCCTGCTACTGAACTCTCATTTTCGCTCTCATCGCCCCTAGGCGGTGCCTTCTTGATCCCACGTCCTAAACAATGATTGTTCTTCTTATCGATATCTGCGCTAGTCTTTATAGTCTTTGTTGAACAAGGGCTCGCACGCCCGTCTACCAAAAGTACGATCTATATTTTACTGATATGTTTTGGAAGTCCGCAGAAGGAGGAACGCACTGACAGCCGTTTTCAAATCGATAGGCAGCGCAGTTGTACCATCATCTTTGATGTGCAGGAAGCATGATGGAATGTGCCAGCATTCAGCGTAAACCAAATCTTCCAGTCCTCGCATGGGGTTGACAAGATCCTGGTATACTGGGTCAGTATACAGGATGCTCATGGTTCTGTCATGCAGTGACTTCCCAAACTGAAGCTTGGTGATTCACATGTATGCGACCACTTATGTGCTCATTGATGAAAAACTTGAAGAGCCGGTCAAGCTCATACGGAGTGCGGAGGAATCCTCATGGCGCAAACTTGTACACCATGGTCTTAGCCTTTTGACCAGCACTGAATTCATAAGTGGCGCCCCAACCAGTACGGTATTCGTTCGCGACAAATAATAGTAACAGTCACCCAGTGCTCCTTGGAAGCACAAGTTGAGGCGTTCCATGTCATGAGGGCCCCAAATTTTCACTCCGAGCCTGTTGGGAATACATCCCAAATAGTCCGTAATAGCGTGGTGGCGCTGGTCTGTGGTAGCTTTTGCAACGTTTGCCTTCTTTTTGGTGATCTTCTTGTTCCTCTGAACGTGCTGGAAGTGCTGTTTGAGCATTTTGCCCTTGTCCGACCCTTGCTCCTGCTCGGAGCTTGACTGCCCCTCATTGCTATCATCCGATAGCATTGGTACCACTTTCTGCTTCCCCTTGGCAGAAGCAGCAGCTGTGGCCTGCTCTTTCTCAGCGGCGGCCACAAGTCCGTCATACTGCGCTGGAGTGCATGGATTGGTGGCCAATACAACCACATGAAATTGTCTGAGGGGACCCAGCATGACTACTGGGTTCATGAACAGCATTTGAGCCTTGCTGGCTTGAGTAAGCACGTTGGCTGGGAAGTTAATAACTTCTATTTTGATATGTTCAATGGAGGCTTTTGGCCTTGCCATGGCTTCAAGGGCCCCGCCATTTCTAGGGCATGGTACGATGATGCCAGCACTTGGCTGGCAGGACTTGGGATGGGTGTTGTTGCCAGGAGGGAAGGCGCTAATGGCACCAGATTTCCACCACTGGGTCCTGCCTTGGGAATACTTGCAGGCACTGCCTGCACCTCTGGTATGGTTATAGGCTTGTCCAGGGGAGGAGCCTCACTCATGATAGCGTCTTGCAGCTTGAGCAACAAGCCTGCAAGGGGGTTGGAAACAGATGTCAGCAAGTCCGATGTAGATGATGACAATGACAATGCAATTGATGGTCACACAGAGCAGCTTGGGACGATAGACAGGGTTTCACTATAGGCTGAGGTTGTGGGGCTGTTGGCACCACAGCTCTTGCAACCTCTACTGATCACGATGCCTGCGGTCTAGCCCTCTTGGGCTTGACCACCAATTCCTCGTGCACAGGAGCTTTGCGCTTACTTGTGCAATTAATCTGCTCCAGCGCTGACACGTGCTGCTGTTTCATGAGCTCAATCTGGTCAAGTAGCCCTTCAATGACAACAACCACCAGGTTGTCTTGTAAGAATGATGCTGCTGTAGGCATGGGTTGGTCTGCTGCTTCCAGTCTTGGCTCCTGTGGCATAGCAGGCTGAGTGGCCGACGGCGGCAATGGCGGCCATGCTGTTGCATGCATACAAGTAGGGTGGTGCAGAAGCCACACTCAATCCCTGATAGTGGCGCTCGTAGTGTGCTGGTTCCAAGTGGCACTCATAGCGCCTGTTGTTGTCTACCTCCATCTGTTGTGGGTGGAGTGGCATCTGGTATGGAAGTGGCTCCTTGTGACCCGGGTAGGCCACGCTTGCATAGTAAGCTGAAGGCTCATATGCCTGGTAAGGCGGTTGAGCCGATTGATGTGGGAATGTTTGGTGGTCCAAGTTTTGTCTCACTTGATCCACTCTGGATCTCCCCCCCCCTCCAGAGCTCTGAGAGCTCTGACCAGGACAAGAAGGGCCCACATAGGCCATATTTTACTACTATACTGACATGCACTAGATGTGTCTCTTTGCAGGCAAGAAGAAGGAAAAAAATTCTTTATAAGCCCACATGTGGTACAAACAACCACAAATATCTGGTCACTTGATTGGACTTCATCCAATCTCCTCAATGTTGTGCATTTGTGATGCGCCTTGCTAACTGCTTGGGGTGCTTCACACCCTGCAATTCCAAGTACCTGTCCAAGACTGCAAGATCTTTGCAGTTTGCTAAGCTCTCCTGGGTTGTGTCACCCAGACTCCACCTGACCTCAACCTCAAGGTCACCTTGCATGGACCATTGATGACCAATAATGTCATCCACAAACCATTCCTGGTTCTCTTCTACACTAAAGTCATAAGACTCAGGATGTCAGGGGGCTTCCATTTCTGGAACTTTCTTTTTTAGAACCCCGGAGTTCCTTGGGGATCTCCAGAGATCTTCAGGACACTCCTGCGCTTTCTGGGAAGTACTGTACAGTCATTCTCATGCCTCTGCCACTTGTGCTAATGCGCTGTGCCATGGCAGAGGGATCCTTAGACTTGTTCTCTTCAGATTTCTCTCTACCAGTTGTGTGACTTAGCCGCAACCTCTGGAGGTTTCTCTTACAGCAGAACAAGTTTTCTAATCCTAGTCTAGAAGCCTCCTATAGCTGTAAACTTCTTTTGGCTCCTATCTGTTACTTTTCCACTGGGCTTAAGCACCAACGCTATCTATGTTTCAGCCGGCTGCTTCAGAAGCTCTCTTGGATACCACGGCCTCTAGCAAGGAAGCCTGGACCTGCCTGCTCCATCTAAAAACACAGGTGCAACTCACTCAAGCCTCCCACACCTAACACACCGCCAAACTCACCCACCTTTGCCAAACAACCAAAACCATCTCAGATTCCCTCCGCACACTTCTCAAACACCTTGCTCCGGCAGCAGCCAACCCCCTGTCGTCTACACTACTGGTGCAATTCTCTTGCATCACGCAATCTCCTCTCCCAGCATGGGAGCACTCCAATATCCCATGCCTGGCAATCTCCAACATATACAATGGTGACCATGTGTCCGGAGAATGTTTTCTCCAATCCTGCATCACCTACATCCAACTCTGCAGCGACAACTTTGTTTCTAACAAGCTGAAGATTGTGTGGGTCCTGTCTTATATGAAGTTGGGATGGGCAGCCACCTATGCAATGAGGGTTTTCCAACGCCCCAGTAGCATTAGAAGTTTCATGGACTGGGCCGAGTTCAAACAGGAGTTCCAGGATGAGTTCTTTCTCTGGAACCCAGCCAAAACCACTGCATTGGTCCTGCAAGACAGGGATCAGTATGGCCAAGGAAAGCAATTCCTGAACAAGTATATCGACTTATTCTGCATGTTGGTAGAGCAGGCCAAGTACCTCAATGGCTTGCAGCTGTGCCTCACCTTTTGGAAAAGGCTCCATCCAGTCTTGATGGAGTGCCTCAACAACCTTGCGGAAGGACGCCTGGCAGATGATCGGGTCCTGTCATAGTATTGGGTAGCTTGGGAGCAGTGGCAGCTCATGGAGCTCAAATGGGAGCTCTGCAAAGTTGCAACTCCTGCCTCCTCCTTGCGCTTCTCCACTCCACTCCCTTGTCAACCAACTGCTCTGCCCCCAGTGGCGCTGTTGGCAGCACCTCTAGCACTCCTAGTACTGCCTCTGAGCACTGTTGGCAGCGCCTCCAGCACCCCCAGTATTGCTTCTGAGCACTGTTAGCAGCACCTCCAGCACCTCCAGTACTGCCTCCAGGCACTGTGGATGTGGACACTTCCTAGCAATGTGCGCCTCTCCTGCTCTTGTGCCAACACTGCAGCGCACCAAGCTACTTTGCCTGCCACTGCTTCTGAGGCCTTGAGGTCCAATATCTGTTCCTGAAGGAGCAGAAGGAGCTGCTCCTGCAACTCCTGATGGCCTGCAACGTGACTGGGATCCCTTCTCCAGATGCCCCTGCCCTGGAGAGCACGCCCAAGGCCCCTCTTGTTGCCAGAGAGTTGGAGGAGTCACAGGAGGGTTTTTAGGGATGCAATGAGTGAAAAGTATGCCCTTGTTGCCCAGTGCTAACAGGTTTGCATGTCTGTTGGTAGAAGAAATCAATACAACTTCTGTCAACAACTCAATCCCCCCAACCATAAGCACCACCCCTGACATACTCAATGGCTCTCCCAAGCCCTCCTTGACCTCTCCCCAGGCATGCACTCCTGCCTGGGAACACCGCCTCCCCTGCCGCTACGTCATAGCGTCCACCCCATTGCCAAACTTGCTCTGGATGAATGTGAAGATCAAAACCACCAATATGCAGCAAACCCAGAGCGTAGTTGCCCTCCTAGACTCCAGAGCAACCAGACTCTTTGTGGATGCTAGCTACGTAGAGTGGCACCAGCTCATGACTTGGCCCCTTCTATTCCCCATCCTGGTGTACAACATTGATGGCACTTGTAACAAAGTGAGATCCATCAAGTCCATGGTGGACCTTGTCCTGCGCTACAAATCCCATGCGGAGCGCACCACCTTTGTGGTTATGAGCATTGGCAAATAGAAGATGATCCTAGGATTTTCCTGGCTCTGGGAGCACAATCTGGAGATTGACTGGGCCTCAGAGAAAATCAGCATGAGTTGGTGCCC
>QLOM01003019.1:12441-35787 GCA_003313785.1 Termitomyces sp. MG148 | reverse complement strand
CGTGAGAACGACTGTACAACATCTCGGAGAAGTCCGACGATGGCAAGGGAGCGTCCCGGAGACCTCTGGGATGGCCCGAAAAGGAAATGGCCGGAAAAGGAAGTCCGGAGGGTCCCGGAGATCTCCGGGATGGCCGGAAAAGGAAGTCCCCTGACACAGACCTGCATAGGTAGAGGGGGATCAAGAGATTGCGTTCACATGGCACATCAAAGGCAAGGGGTGAGCAGAAGAACCAACACTGGCAGATGACCAGTACTTGGCAGAGATCCTGCAATGGCTGAAAAATGCAGGGCATATAGTATCAACAAACACCAACCTTCCTACATGACCCAGTTGCAGTCTTGGTGATGTCAGGGCTGTTGGACAACATTGACAGCCTGAAGAAGCAACACCAACTGGCAATGTCACAGATCAAGCATGGAGCAAAGCAGAAGGCAGCTTTGCCAGTGGTCACCAAGACCAAACAGCCCTGCCAGAGCAAGACAGAGAAAGAAGAATTCTTGCTGCTGCTAGCTCTGACATTTGCACCAGTGGCAGCATTGCTACTGCATCCAGCTATTGAGCACCTGAAGGAAAGGGTGACAATGCTATGTCTAGTTCAGTCCAAGGCAGTGCTGGAGAAAGAGCAAGCTGCTCATCTTATCAGATTCCACTGACCTAGAGACTCAGCAAGTCTGGGCAAGGCCTTACAAAGTAGACTCAGATGTCTACTGACACAACTGGAGCCTACCAATAGTTGGGAGAATGTGCCAGGGCATGGAGAAATGCGCCAGGGTTGAGAGAAAGCTGAGCAAGGTGCACTGGGACATACAACAAGAGGTGTGAGCAGGAAGCAAGCATCAGGGGCAAATAAACTATTATGGAGAAGTCTCCGGTGCTTAGTAAATATACTGATGTGCCGGCGGTTGTTCCTCTGTGGGAAAGATGCAAAGAATGATCATGCAATTAGTATTTTAAGGTTGGATGGGTGCAGAGCCAGTTAGGTTGAAGGCCAGGGAAATCAGAGAGACTAAGTTGAGTAGACAAAGAGAGATTGGTCAGAGAACAGAAGCCAAAAACAGATAGATTGAGTAAGAGTTTATAGAAAGCAAGAGATGAGACAAGTACAAGATGATAGAATAGAGACAAATACAAGACTGAGTAGACAAAATCAGAGACGAGGCGAGGAATACCAAAAATACTAGGCAATATCAAGACTACCATACTGGGTACTACTGTGGTGCTTATATACTGGCTGGCTGTATACTAAGGTCCAGGGGTCTCAGCACTGAGTCTGAGGGTGAACCCTAGAGTTTCAGTGATGGCTCAGGGGACATAGAAGGAGAAAGAGAGGCCTGTGGGTGTTGGCTAGAGGTGCAATAGTGGCATTGTTGCTTTGAGAGTCATGGCAGCAGTGTTGCATGGCTGGTGATACGGCGGCTTGCCATTGCAGAACACTGAAACCAGTAGCATTATATAGTATCAGACAAAAATATACATAGTATGTCTAAAAACAAGGCTGAAAACCATAAGCCAGACATACTAGACAGCCAAAACCTGTAGGCTGGACATACCATAGTGTTCCCCACCTCCCAATGAGTCTGAAACTGGTCAAACAAAGTCAAATGGTGCATAATTTGTTGAGTTATAGACAAACCTTTGAGTAGTGATGGATTGGTGATAGCTGAGGCTTCCATCAATCAATCATTGATGATCCAGAATAAGATCTTGATGGAAATGATAAGCAAGGATGTGGATGTGCCAAAAGAAGCTGATTCAATCACGGAGAGATCTGCAATCAAAGATAAAGCTGAAAATAGCATGGCACTCGGCGGCCATCAAAATAGATTAGATTAATAGCTACCTAATCTTGGATCAAGATCCGAATACCAAAATCAGTCTAAATTAAGGATTGATGCAATCAATCAAAGATCCCAGATCACGATCTGCAATCAGCGCATCAATTCCATCAAACCTTTGTGACTTTCCTTTCTGGAGCCCTACAGCACTCAATTATAGTGCTATCCTATCCCTCTGGGTACCACCGGACTCCCCAGAACCACGTGGATACAACGGAAGGACCCTTAGCAGGTCCCAGATGATGGAAACATGGAAACTGGAGGCTGAAAATAGCCTGAAACCGGCTGCCGGAGCAAAAACTTTCAATTCAGTAAATTTTATTGAATTGGCACCCAGATGGCTCAAACTTTAGCCTATACCCAGACCAATAGGAAGCCACTGACACGCAAAATCACGCATGGTCCATGCACATTCAAAGGGATATAAATAGGGGAAGAAAAGGGGGACCCAGCTAAGGAAAACCTGTGCAGCTCAGGGTCTCCAGGGAGTGGACTACTTAGGCTAATCAGTAAAGTACTTCAGACCAGCTTTAATAAAGCTTATTGCCTACATTTGTGTGAATTAAGTTCGCTCAAATCAAAGCTTGAACTTTGTTAATCTAGTAAATAAACCATTTGTGTGGCTCGGGGTCTCCAGAGAGTGTGACTACTTAGGCCTATCATTTAGTTGACTTTACTAGGGTCGCTTTTTGGTATCTTTTTAGAGACCATTTATATTGTGAACTACTTTGGTTCATTATAATAATAAACTAAGACTACAAAAACCATTACAACTTCATTACAAGTGTTAGTTTCTGTGTCATAGCCCCACAAAACTTGCAAAAGTAAAGTTTAGTTGTCTACACTGATTAGAGTCCCTCTGATTAGTTCAACAAACCCTACATTTTGCATCACTGGCAAGGGTGTATGGAAGGTGTTGATGACGCTCAAAAGTTGCTAGGCACTGTCAGAGTCAATAGTAGCCTAGCATAGTTATAAGTGAATGTGTTGGGCACGCTAAGTAATGAGGGTTGAGTCTTAGAAGGGTCTCAGAAACACACATAAGTGAAGAAAAGGTTATTGAAGTTAAAAAAAAGATGCTTAGCACAGCTAAGCACTGGTGACTAGGCCATAGGTGCCTAGGTCAAGTTTGTGTAGTGTCTTGATTAGTCCTGTAGGTGGACTAGCATAAAGTGTACACCTGTAGTTGGTGCCTAGTATGTGAGGAGTCAAAGAGGGGCTGTAAACTCTGGTGATTTTCTTGTAATTGTGGTAACTATGTACAGTTTTTATAAAAAAAGGTAAGAAATCATATGTAAAATATTGCTAAAGTACTTTGACAGTATAAATGAAAAATATAACCTAAAAAGTATTGATGCACAAAGGCTGTGTGCTAAGCAGTAGGATCAGTAGCTAAGCATGAAAATGATGCATTTCAGCTGTCACTTGTCAATTCCTTTAGCCATTGGCTAGTACTCCATTCTTCAATTATCACAAGTCCTTAGGTTGAACTTAGAGCAAAACTGCTCCAAAATGCACTAAAGAGCATTGGTAAGTGCTCAGGAGCATTGGTAAGCACTAAGAAGTGTTGGTAAGCGCTAAGGAATGTTGGTAGGTGCTAAGGAACGTTGGTAGGTGCTAGAGAGTGTTGGTAAGCGCTAAGAAATGTCAGTAAGTGCTAAGGAACGTTGGTAGGCGCTAAGAAACGTTGGTAGGCACTAGAGAGTGTTGGTAAGCACTAAGGAACGTTGGTAAGCACTAAGGAACGTCAGTAAGCACTAAAGAACGTCGGTAAGTGCGAAGGAACATTGGTAGGTGCTAGAGAGTGTTGGTAAGTGCTAAGGAGTATTAGTAAGCGCTAGAGAGATTCGCTAAAATGTAGCTTTCTGTGCTGAGTCTGAGTGGGGTCTCATCAGCATGATGATGCAAATTTGTAAGTTTAACTAGTCAGAGAAACAGTGTCTGACTTAGTTTATTTACTTATTTGTGAGTTTGTGGGGCTTAGTTACATGTGCATGCACTTTTAGTAGAACTGCCTGTAAGGGGATGCTCTATCATGGAAAGCCAGGCAGACGCATCAACCACTCAAGCCAACCACCAAGTGGGGCAAGTGTTGAGCGAGCACAGTGACAAGCAACTGGCAGGCAGGAAGGCAGGCCACCAACAAGGGGTGGAGCAGGAGGGCGAGAGCAGAAGGCAAGGTCATCACTAAGGAGCTCACAGTAATGCTAATGTGTAGACCCAGAAGCAATGCTATTGCTAGGACTGGGGATGTTCCATCCACCAGTCCTACTTATATACTACATCGGATACGCTATGACTACAGTGTATTGACTAATAGGGCCAGTATGTACTAAGTACTAATGAGTAAGCAACAGTCAGCATGGCATAAAGGCCTGCTGGCAAGTAGAGTGGGTCCGAAGACCAGCTGACCTGCCAGGTGTTGATGCCAAGACAGAGATGGAGCAGGATAGGGCCGGATTAGTCCAGATGGTGGCTAGATGTGGGTGCCAACGTCAACACAGACTAAGCAAGGCTAGGGTGGATGGTCCGAGAACCTGTCCCCTGACACTGGCAATAATAATTTTTAAATTGATTTTAAAATAATTCAGAATTTAAAATAAATTCGCAAATTAAATTGGGCTCAAAATAAAACCTATTAAAAT
The DNA here is from genome assembly GCA_003313785.1 of Termitomyces sp. MG148. NCBI lineage: Eukaryota > Fungi > Basidiomycota > Agaricomycetes > Agaricales > Lyophyllaceae > Termitomyces > Termitomyces sp. MG148. The sequence continues at coordinate 31,304 of QLOM01003019.1, read as the reverse complement.
AATGACCTGAAGTCAATACTGGCACTCATGGGCCTAAGAAATCCGCTTCTTGGGGACTCTGAGTAGTGGCACACTGATTGCTTGGCTTTCCCCCTCAATATCCTTCCCCTTTTATACCCTTCTACCTGCGCACAGACCATTGTTGGTATGCATGTGTTTTTGTGGTGTGCCAAGCCTGGAACTGGCTATGATGGCTTGGGGGCTTGGGTCATAGGTTAGGCTATGTGTTTAGCCCTATCTTCATTTGGCCAATTCTTCTTGCAGTCCCTGTCCTCCTTGTCCCTGCTATTCCTACTCCTCTTGTCCGTTGTCGTTGTTGTTGTTTGAAGTAGTGAGCCATGGCGTTGGAGTGTTGGAGTGGAAAGAGGATGGTGGTGGTCTAGTACCAGGTGCATTGACTTCAATTCTGATTGATTGTTTGATGGCTGATCTCAGCTTGGCAGCTTATTACATAGCCACTGATGTCATCATGATCGATCTCATTTGATGAGATTAATCACTGCCAAACCATGATCGGCTTTTTCCAGCACTGCCACCAGTCTTGGCTATCACTGATTGATCAGCCTTGACTGCCTTTCCCTTGCTTATTCTCATTGTCACTGGTGCTCATCTTGTACGTTGTGTTGGGGTTGGATATGATTGAGGTAAGTCCTTGTGCCTACCATTTTCAGTGCGTGCCTTACAGTTTTCAGCTGTAGAGGGTATATTAGGACTCCTTCCTGTCTACTTTGACTAGTCTCAATTATGAAACCATTGTATCAATGATGCAGTGAATGATGTATGTGATGTAGTGAATGATGTGTGTAATGTGGTGAATGATGTGCATGATGAGGTGAAAGATGAGCATGATGCAATGAATAATGTGCATGATGGATGTGATGCCTGGTTGATGCAGGTGTGATGTGTTGTAGTACTTGGTTAGAGTATTACTGATAGTTCTGGGGCTTTCTTGGAGTCTTAGAAAGTTTCTTCAAATCCACATTGTTGCTTGATAATAAACTTGATGTATTGAGGGTTACTTTCCAAACATGGCCCTGGAATTCTTTGTGACCTTGTTGCCACAGCAGCGGCAGTGGATTGATTACATGTCAAGGTATCAGTTTGACATATCCTATGTCAAAGGCAAGCTTAACAAAGTTGCAGACTGTTTATTGCACTACTTTGAGAGCAATTGCTCAGACGAGGTCCATGATCCTCACAGATATGTGCAAGCAGACTGTTGCATCAATCCTGAGGGAGAGGATCTTCCTCTTCATAGGTATCACAAGGTCAAGAAGCATATTATTAAGGTTTGGGCCATGCAAGAAGAGGAAAAGAGGCAAAGCAGTTGCCTCCAGGAGCAATGCAAGGATAGATATCTAAAGGTGGATCTGCTCAGACAAGCCATCCACTCTGCTATGTCAGAACACAGACATCAGTCCCTGGACGTGACACTGGCTCAGGCACTGGAGGACAAGGTGCCCTTGGTTAAACTGGACACAGTGGAGTCTGACAAATTTCATCAGAAAGTGTTGAGCAGGTACGCGGGCAACGCCATGTTTGCTGAAGTCTTGGAGAACTTGGGGGATCATCCTCAATTCAAGCAAGACCGTAGTGGTGTGATACTAATGGACAACCGTCAAGGGGTTCAGGTGTTGTGTATCCTGCTGATGACGCCCAAAAGTCGCTATGCACTGTCCTGGTAGATGGTAAATCTAGCGCCTCACGTATGAGTAGCGTTGGGCAGTTGCCTCTGTGAGCAGGCGATTTCACTCCCTATCCCTACCTGTACCAATCAATGTCTTCCGTCCCCGCCTCTACTGATGCTAGCTCTCGTGCCCTATCCTTCATCTTGCAGGCCTTGCTATTTTTGGCGCAGCACCTTGGCAATGATGCTGGCGCCTCTCAAGAGTTAGTGGTAGGGATGTTGCGGCTGCTGAAGCGGTGGGAGGTCCACAGGTTGTCAGGGGTGACGTGGGATGACAAGGCAATGTTGCGGGAGTGGTGTGTTGCTTGGGCTACCAAGCATGAGGGTGCTGCATGGTTAGCGCCATACGAGGCCTTGCTGGTATGTGTTGTTAGCAACTGTACTTTTGTCTTGTGGCTGACCATTTAGCAACCTCCCCCTTCTGCCGTCCCTTCCGTTGGCAATGAGTTGGCCGCCATTTTGGATGGGAGTCCTTCTCCTCGTTCTGTCGCCAGCGCTCCTGTGGCATCCACCTCTTGGCTGGCGCCTCTTCCCTCAGGTCCCAGCCAGCCAACTGAGGACTACCTCGCTACCATGGGTCAGGAGCCGTGTTGTGTTCATCGGGTACCACAAGTGGCCGCTGGCACTGAGAGCCCTGCGCCAGTGGCTCCTAGGTTGGGCTCTTCCACTTCTTCTCCTCGTAAGGTGCGTGTCTTTCTGACTCAGTCGCTTTGTTGTAGTTGCTAATTGTTATCGTGCTAGTCTTGTAAATTGGCAAGGGTAGCGCCCATGTATGAGGTAAGGATGTTTTCAGTCCCTAGTTGTTAGCAACTGATTATTCTTGCAGACACCTACCCAAACTGTCTTTACCAACGTGGAGTTGAGAGATTTGTTGGCGACTCGGCACGCGGAGGTAGTGTTGGATACCGGGATAGAGGCTGGTGTGGTGATGGAAGGGGCAAAGAGTAAGAGGACTGTGGCACCTGGCCAGCGCCAGGCATATAAGAATTCCAAGGGCGCTGTAAGTGTTTCTTTATCTTCTTAGCAACTGTTCTGATCTGATTTAACTTTAGTGTGACAAATGCTGGGCCGACAATGATCTAAAGGCCTGCTGGTTCCCAACTGGTGTCTTGCCATGCTACCGCTGCGACGCTCTTAAGCGGGCTTGCACTTACAATAGTCTCAAGTCCTGAGAGCGTGGCAAGGAGGATCCTATTGTCAAGAGGACCTTTGAGCGTTCGGTACAAGTCAGGCACGCTAGGGAGTATGTGCTGGGGGAGCGAGCATTGATGGAGGCTGGTGGTGTTGCCAGCATTTCCAGAGAGAGTCTGGCGCTTCCGACCCATCAGGGCAATGAGCCCTTGCCACCTCCTGCCAAGCCAACTGGCAGCTGGCCTCCACAGAGGGGAGGGACGGCCAAGGAAAAGGGGAAGGCGGTAGAGCAAGAGAGGTTGGCAGAGTCGTGGGAGGGGCGTCGGGTCGGTAAGAGGGCTAGCTCCCCTCTGAGTCCTTCTAAAGGGGCCAAGCGCCGCCTTGTTTGGCCGGAAGGTATGCTTTCTGTTTTCTTCTCTACTTGGTTAGCAACTACCTGTTTAGCAGAGATGGTCCTTGAGTCCCTTTGCAGGTCAAGGTCCTCTCCTGTTGCGGGACCTAGTGGCACCTGGTAAGTAATTGTTAACTGCCTATGAAGTTGGTTACTGATCCATCTTGGTTAGTTGTTCGCCTTCTCCCTCAGTCGCTGGCGACTTGGTGGAGATTGCTGCTAGGCTGGCGGAGACCCAGCCTCCCAGTGTTGGCGACTTGAGAGAAGAGGTCGAGGGAGAGGAGGAGGAGCAGGAAGGAGAGGAGGAGGTAAGACTCCTTTCTAGGCGTTGGGTGTTGCTAACCGACTATCGTTCTCAGCTGGCGGCCGCTCGCAAAATGTCTTCTGGTGACGAGGACTTTGAGCAAACCGTACGTCCCTCCTCAGTTGCTAGGATGGACTTGTGCTGGATGCCACTTCCTGCCTTGCGGATGACAGGTGGTGACTTCGAGTGGTTGGGTGAAGAACTTCTTTACCCGATTACTGGTCTGAGGTTGCCAGAGGAGCTGGCGAGGTTCATGGAGCAGGCCGCTGGTATGGAGTCAGTGATGGCGTGTGAAATGCAGGCAGTTGACAACAAGATGGCGGGGCTGAGGATGAGGCGAAGGACGCTGGGACGCAGCGTCGCTATCTTGAGGCGGTACCAGGAGGACTGCGAGGAGGCGCTAGCTTGGCAAGAGCAGAATAATGTCCAAGCTGAAGATCTCTTCCCGCTCCCACCTTTCTCCTTCCCTGCCAACCGTGACCAGGCCTAGTTGCTAGTGCCTGTAAATATTTTGAACTTTTTAGTGACGTTGTACATAGATGGACTCAGAGTAGGAAAGAAATGTAATATAAATGATTTGGAGTCTTGCAATAGTGCGTGATAAGAAAGAAAGTCTGTTTGTATAGTAAGGGAACATGTACTGGAAGGACTTGTGAAAGAAAAACTTAGTGAATGTGGCGTTTTAGCGACTCAAGTTCTTAAGGGAATGCTCAGTAGATCATCATGGCAAAAAACCCTTGTGAGGAGTTGCGCAGGACACCAAGTGGCAATCAAAGTCGCTAGCGCTGCGTCTTGAGGTAAGGTGAAATAAACGTCTGTATAGTAAAAGATAAGTAAAGAAAGTGAAAGAGAGTTGATGAGTAAAGTAAACAGTATTTTATTCTTCTTCTTCAGGGGGTAGGTCGTCATCATCCAGTAGGTCGGTTTCTTCAAGTTCTCTGAGCTTGGCGGTGTCAATGTCTAGCGCCTCAAGCGGTAAGGGGATTTGGTCTTGTGCGAGGTAAGGAAGTAGTCGGAAGGCGGCAACTGGTCGGTGCAGTACTAACCCATCTAATTCACACAGGACGTAAGCGCCTCCACGGTTTTGAGAGATAACTACCAATGGCCCTAAGTAACGAGGGCGCATTTTCTTGTTGTGAGTTGTTTCAATCTTGGAGTTCCTCATTAGCACCAGTAACCCGCAGTAGAAGTTGTAATCTTTAATGGTAGCACTGTGATCAGTTTCAAACCTTAGCGCTGCCAGTTGCCTAGCGTTAAAAACAGTCTCATGTAAGCGCGCTAAGTCTTCACTCCGTTGCTGGAGGTCAATAGCTCTTCTAGCAATGAGGTCGGTAGTGGACAAAAGGGTGTTGGGCGCTGGCTGGAGATAAGTTGCTTCCACAATGTTGGCAGGGAGTAAAGGGTGGGTGCCAGTCGTTGCATAATAAGGTAAGCACCCCATGTGCTTGCATATAGTTACCCTTTCCAACCAAAACACTGAGTAAGTCGCCTTGCTCCATCTGGACTTGTTGCCATCTACCACCTTGAAAAGAGCTTGGCGCATATCAAAGTGAGGGTGCTCCACAAGGCCATTAGCGCGTTTGTTGTAACCTGAGATGCGTATGTGGTGGATGTTGTACTTCTTAGCGAGGTAAGTTAGCACCTTGATGATGGGGGCACCATTGTTGGTAACTATTTCCCTTAGCGCACCCCAGCGGCAGATGACGTCTTCAAACAACCACTTAGCTATTGCATCCGTGTTCTCATGCTGGAGCATCCTAAATTCAGGCCAATGGACTAGCGAGCAGCAACCCTGAATGATGTACTTGTAGCAACCGGACTTGGGCATGTGCATCGTGTCAATGTAAATCTTGCTAAAGAGAGGCGCTGGCGTAGCAACAGTTGGTGGGATCAAGATTTGGCATGTCTGTTGAATTTGACAAAGGTGGCACATCTTTACATACCAGGCAACATCAGTTCGCACGTGAGGCCACCAAAAGTGCTCCAAGAGAATAGCACAAGTGGCATAAAGTCCTTTGTGGCCTAAGTTATCATGCATAGCACGTAAAATCCTGAGTCGGTTGCTAGGCTTCATTACCAGCTTATGAGTGCCGTCCTTGTTGCGTTGCCAAAGACGGTTGTTGCTAATGAAGAAGTTGGTGGCATAACAGATGAAGGTAGCATACTCATTGTCACTAAGGTGGCTAGGGTGCTTAAGAGTGTTCAACCAGTCTTTGATGATGTCCAAGCATTTGTCATCTGCTTGAGCCTTAGTACTCCTGGGCACGGAGTCATAAGCAAGGTCAGTACTGTTTTTTCTGAGGGGTCTGGGTTCTTCAACTTGTTTAACAGTTGGTGACTGGTCGGTTATGTTGGCAGTAAAGAATGTAAGAGGGGCGGTGAAGGGTGTAGGACGGTAAGGAATGATTGGGTGTAACAGAGTTCTAGTGGGTTGGTCGCTACAGAGCAGGCGGATAGGGAGTTGTATCATGTGCACAAACCCATGAAGGTGGTCGATCCAGTCGTCAAAGGTGTTGTTGTTGCTACAGTCAGGAAGAGGGTCGGTAGGTTGCAGAGGGCGTCGGGAGAGTCCATCAGGTCCGTGATAAGTACCCTTAACGTGAACAAGCTCAAAGTGAAACATGAGGATGGCAACTATCCAGAAATTCATACTAGCGGAGGGTTGGATATCAGGGTTCTGTAGCATTCCCTTGATGTATCTAGCATCCACTTCCACAATGAGGTTCCTCATGCCAATAAGGTACATCCTTAGGGACTGAAAGGCTTTAAACAGTCCATAGAGCTCGAGTTTGGCCTGACTATAATGTGATTCTCGATTGTTTAGCGTGATTGACCCAAAGCAGTTGTAGCGTCTCTGCTTCTGATTGTCGCTAAGACATTGACACAGGAAGTAGCCAACTGCAATACAAGAGGTGTCAACCGCTAAGATGACTGGGTTGAGGGACTGATAATCAATGGGTACTAGTGGCTGAGCCTGGTAAGGTGACTAGGCGCAAGGCACCAAAGGGTGTCTGGAACGTGGTAAGGTCGCGAGAGGAGGGGTGTATCAAGTGCTTGTCGTAGCCGACATAGAGGTCAAGGGTGGTGCCACAGATTCGACTGGCAAAAGATTCAGTGACATGGTTGGGAAAGGGAGGAACGCCAGAGTGTCGTATGGTGACCCTATTTAGCGGCTCTAGACTGTGAACAATACGGAGGTTACCATTTTTCTTGAGGACACAGAACCAGCAAGAGCAGTAAGCGCTATTTGAAGGCTCATAGATGCCAGCCTTGATTTTGCTGCGTATGATCTGACAAACCTCGGCTTCAAGTCCAGGTGGTATGGGTCGGTTATGTTCAGTCCAGGGTATGTGTGGGATAGTCGGTATGACCACAGGCAGGAAGAAGTCGGTATGGAAGCTACCCCTTTCAGAGTCCTTCCAGGCAAATGCTTGGTTCTGTTTGGACAAGGTCGGTAAGCACATCCAATTCTGATGAAGTAAGAAAACCAGTGTCACGATTGCTAAGGAATTGCTGGTGATGTTCTTCTGTGAAGCGACTAGTCGGCTGGAAGGGCGGCGCATTGGGAGTTAAGGTTGGGAGTTCGGCAAGAGGGTCGCCAATGATCTTTTGTTCAATTCTGAAGTCCTTGGAGACAGAACTGGCAACAGGCTTGATCTTAAGCGCTACAGGCTTATATTTCTTTTTGACCTGGACACCTTTGCGTTTATTAGCATTAGCAACAGCAAAGGTGGAGGCAGTTTGTAACGTAGGGGAAGCTTGCTTAGCAGAGTCACTAGAGCAAGAAAGTCCAAGAATAGCGGGATGGGAAGAGTTAGGGAGTGTTTCAAGATAGGTATCAGGGGAAGAGAAACAGTCAAACTGGTTGGAAGCGGTAAGGTACAGGTAGGCAAGAGCAGAGTCAGTGAGGGGTTGTATGTTTTTGGGGTTTGTACTGGAATTAAGCGCATCAGCGCTAGTGTCAAGAGAGGGAGAAAGTACTTTGGAGTCAAGATAAGCAGTTGAAACAATATTCACGTGACCATTCTGATGGTCATATTCTAGCGTGAGCGCTACATCTCCATGATTGTTGCTAATCACCTCCTCGATGGTGGATGAAAACACGTGTGGCAACCAGGATGTTGATCAGTGAAGATGGGCGCCTTGGCGAGCTTCTCCTTCTGGCAACCTCTGGAGAAAGTCAGTACTGTACGGCGGATGCCAGAGTTAGGGTCACTAATTGTAAGGGTGGTTTCTTCCTCTGAGAGAGTCTTCACTATCGAGCGTGCTAAGACGTCAAAAGGTCAGCCAAGTAGTATGTCATAAGCAGGGGAACGTAAGATGTGTATTTGCAAATAAAACGTAAGGTCACCAATAGTGCACGGCACACTCTTGGCGAGTCCAAGTGATTGGTCTACAGTGCCGTTAGCGCTTTGCATGTTTAAGACTATACCTGGATCATATATCAGGCCCAGGTTGTTGGCGACTTCGGCTGACATAGATATGATCTGAGACCCGCTGTCCACTATGGCCTCAATTTCCTGGCGACCGTCAACCGTGAGCATGATAGAACGTATGGCATGTGAGTCCTGGGCGACTGTAAGAATGGCGGGGTCCTCTCCTGGTGCTAGCAACTTGATGTAGGATTCCACAGAATCCACTGAGGTAGCGTTAGCAAGTTGCTGGGCAATTTTGAGGTCGGTCAGCGATGGTTCGGTAGCAAGAGAGAATCCAGGTAGCTCGTTGTCAATTTCTGAGATGTCCTGTACTGTTGCCTGTAGAGTGCACTTAGGGGTTACTGCTGTCTTGACCTGATTCCTGATGTCAGGTGCTATACTACAAAGCTCCTCAACTGATAGAGTGACGGGGGTTTTCATAATGCGACTGAATATGTGGTTGGACTTTTCAATATCATAAATGGGGGCTGTCGGTCGGTAACCTCCTTCAGGGCGCTTGTCTGAGGCGGCAAAGTTATGTTGGGCGGGAGCGGCATAGCAAGCAGGTAAACCAGCAAACGGATGAAGAGGCAGTGGAGGTGCAACGTTAGCGTCTATAGTGGGATTTGCAGGCTTAGCGACTGGGACAGGATCAACAGGAGGTGGGGCGGTAACAGTAATTGGTGCGGTCGGGGGAACAGGGTTGGTAGAGGTGGGTGCTAAGGGTCGGTAACCTTTGAGTGGTTGTTTAGGCTGTTTGATTTCCACTCCATCAAAGACCTGATTCTTGAGTAGTGCTAGCTCCTTTTCCAGGGTTCCAATTCGTGCGTCCTTAGTAAGGCTTCCAGAGTTGCTAAGTGTGTCCAGATGCATGACCTCTAGTACCATTTGCTGTTGTAGCGCTTGTTCCGTGTCAGGATTGGCATTGCCGGTAAGAGTGCCAGTCGCCAAGTTGCCAGGGTTCCGTTGGTGCCATTCATCCATGTGCTCTTGGTAGGACTTGAGCTTGGGATAGTTTGGTATGATGGTGCCAGAGGGGAGTACTACCTTGCCATTGGCAGCCCTGCAAATGCGTCCTTGCTGGATGTAGTTTTCCAAAGTGGGGCAGCAACCACGTGTCATTGTATGTCCAACCTTGCCACAGAAGTGACAAAGGTTGTTAGCGGGTGCAATATTCCAGTTTGCGGTCAGGCTGGAGGTGATTATAGTTTCTATGCGTGTCATGGCATTAGCGACTGCGTTAGCGATAGCGGTATCCAAGTCTTCCTTTTTGACGTAGCGGTTGGGTGTTGATTGAGTCGGTAATGGAGCAATTGAGGTGGCAGCAACCGGGATCATGCCAGGAGTTGGGGCAGGACGAGAGGCGCTCACGCCAGTGTCTGTGCCTTTCAACATCCATTTGCCAGCCTCAAAGACGTCGTCCACATTGTAAGGTTCCTCAGGGTGATGATTGGGCTGTAAGATTTCCAGGTGCCTAGCGATCCGTGCCCATAGCAATGTAGGAATACCTTGCTGGAATAAGCGACATTCCTCATTGCGGTAGAGCTTGCTGTTTTGTAGTAGCCACCTAGCGACCCTCTGGAAGTCCCTATAGTAAGTAGAAAGAGCACCAAGCATGTAAATACCGTTATCAAAGCTTTCCTGTACTAGTTTTTGAAGTTCCGTTACTGTATATCTGGTAGATTCTTCAGCTCCAGGGTAGAGTCGGATGACTGCTGTTTTCTATTCCTCGTAGGTCGCTAAGGCCGGGGGTCCGATTGGTTGGTCGCTAGAGACGGGAACCAAGGCGCTAAATTCCCTAAGGCCTGTCCAAGTTTCTGCCATGTTGTATAATACATATCGTGCCGCATATTCCTTCATTTGTGTATGGTTGGTAATGCTGCAGTCACGAAAGAGATATTCTAGTTCCTTGAAATATTGTGGTAGTTCCTGTGGTTTAGTTTTGTCCCATTTTGGAGCCAAAAAATGGTTGCGTAGTGGCATGCGCTGAGGAACAGCTGCCTCTATGGTAGTTGGTAAGCGTGTGGTTGATAACGAGAGGGTCGGTAGATATACTGGTGATGGTGGTAGTGAAGGTGTTGGGGATCTGAATAACTGGGATAGTGGCATGAAAGTTGAACTTGGCAACCCTTGTGCTAACTTGGCAAGAGGTGTCTGATGTCCAGGAACGGTTGGTTCGAAGTCAAGTTGTTGTGGAAAGAGACTATTAATGTCGTCAACTGTAAGGTCGGCTGAGGCATCGGCTAGTTCCTGTGCTAGAGTACGCTGCGGTAAAGCTCCAGGTAGCTGTGGCATAGAAGGCAATTGATGTAAAGAGTCAAGGGCGCCAGCCGACTGGGTAAGAAGGCGGCGCTAGCACTGCAAACGGGTTTCTGGCGGAATTCTGCCCTCAAGTCCCTCATGGTGGGCTCCAATTTGATGACGCCCAAAAGTTGCTATGCACTGTCCTAGTAGACGGTAAACCTAGCGCCTCACATATGAGTAGCATTGGGCAGTTGCTAGTGTTTTGAGAGAGTCCCAGGCAGGGTCCCAGAAGCCTAGTTTGTTTAGTGGGATTTGAACTTTAACGAAATAAACTGGTTGCTTAGCGATCTAAGCCAAAAGCCTGCAAGGCGCTAGTGTGCTAGAAGTCGGTAAGAGCTTCTAGCGATGTAAACGTTGGCAATAATGTGCCCGTATGGCACCGTAATACGAAAGTCAGTAGTCGCTGCTGGCGAGATAAAGTTGGCAAGACTAAATCACTTAGCAACTCTGAGAACTTAGAATGCGCTGAAATGAAATCTGAACTGTGGGGCGTATGATTCAATGATGCTAAGACAAAATATGTACAGTATTTATAAGCACTAGGCCGCCATGGCAATTAAACTAAAAAGTCGCTAATTAAATCAATCACCAAATGGAAACAAATTATAATGGAACATGAAAAGTTGCTAAGTGACGGCGTCTGTCAAGTTGGCAAGTTTAACTTAACATTGTAGCAGTGAAAAAGGCCAAATGCACGAGGACTGTTGCTAAGGTCTGAAACCATCAAGGGGGCCTGTCCGGAGCTTTTGAGAAGTACTGCATTTCTATTGGGGGCCTGAAGGGGGCTGGTGTTGAGGTCAGGTGAATAGCAGGTGATTACCAAGTCATGTGGTTGCTAAGCCTTGTGATCCTCCGTGTCGCATCCTGTAGCCTGAGTTCGATCCCTGCTAGCTGTAAAACATAAATCGCTAAAAATAGTGCTGGTGCACTGAGCCCTGCCCAAGTCTTATCACTGCAAGACCACAAGTTTGATAACTTGTGTACTAGACCAGGCATACACTGTGGTAGGCCACTTTGGGGTAGCTTGAACGTTGGGCTATGTGCAAAAGTGGTACTGATAACCACATATAGGCCAAGACATTGCTAAGTTCTGTGTGATGTGTGAGGCATGTCAGAGGGCAAAATTGCCCAATCTACCACCTGCTGGTAAGCTACACTAGCTGCCGGTTCCCATTAAACCCTGGGATTCAATTGGAATGGATTTTGTCGGTCCCTTCCCTGAATCCAAAGGGTTTGACTACTTGTGGGTTGTTATATGCCAAATGACCAGCATGGTGCACCTAATACCAGTGTGCATGACAATGACAGCTAAAGGGTTGTCATGGATATATTTGTGCAAGATTATGTGGCTGCATGGGCTGTTAACTTTGATTGTCAGTAATTGGGACTCAAAATTTATGTCCCAATGGTGAAGAGATCTCCACAAGTTACTAGGAGCATGGCTTCTAATGTTAACATCATTCCATCTCCAGACTGATGGCCAGACTAAGCAGGCTAACCACAGTATTGGTCAGATACTGAGAGTGGTTGTACGCCTGGACCAGAGGAACTAGGTGGAGTAGTGTCTGCTCACCAAGTTTGCCTTTAACGCAAGCATGTCAGAGACAACAGGATATGCTTCATTTGAACTAAATGGAGGTTATATGCCCTCCATGATGCATGAAATTTGCACAGATGTGGTGGTATACAAGGGAGTCAAGATCTTCACCAGGCAGGCTCTGGAGAATGTGGCCAGAGCCCACAACGTGATTATTGAGGCACATGTATTCCAGGCAAAGGGTGTGAATGCACACTGACAGGGTAACCTGTCAATAACTGTTGGAGCATTGGTCTATTTATCAATGCATAACTTAAGGCTGCTGAGAGGGCAAACAAGCAAGCTCTGCCCAAAATGGGTGCCTGTATCATGTGCTGAGCATGGAGCTGTGCACATCCAACTATGTGTTGGAGTTGCTCATGGCCTTGCAAGAACAATGTATTGTTCCTAAGTTCCATGTGTCACTGCTACAACCATATGTGGTGTTGGATGATGTGTTATTCCCAAACAGGATGAGGCCAAGTCCCTATGATTTTGGGGCCAGGAACAACAATGAATGGTTTGTTGAGAGTATCATTAATCACCGATAGAGTGAGCAGAATATGCTCAAGTTTGAGGTGCGGTGTTCTCTGAGGAATACAATGTGGGATCATATGCCCACTGTGACAAGCTGGTGGTGCTTGACCGCTACTTAGAGCTCAATAGGGCTAAGCGCCCAAGTCAGTTGGGTTGGTCAGCTGTGGCTGAGACTTGCATCTCAAATTTTTTTTCACCACCATGGACAGTACACTCATGGACCAGACTGAGCAGCACAAGCAGCAGCAGCAGCAGCAGCAATATGTCTACTCCTAAGTGTTGTCAGGCATACCAACAACAGAAGGAGGGGGCTAGGGGCAACTCCACAAAATCAGTATCAAAAGGCCCCTCAATGGGGCCAGTCATTACAAAATGTGGGTTACCCACAACAATTGTATATGGTGGCAGGATACCTGCCTCAGTATCCAACAGCAGCAGACAGATACTCTCCACAAGCAGTGGGAGTCTGGTATCCAATGCAGCAGTCATTAAGAGGTGGATTTCCACCTCAACAAGTAGTAGGACCTGGGAGCCAGCCCCAGATGGTACAGTATGAGGGCCAATTTGCCTCTCAAGAGGCATTGAACTAGGTGCAACACCCAGAGATGGTGCATGGAATACCAGCCCAGGCCTGGGAGCAAACCCCAGAGATGGTTTGTGAAATAATGAGGCCTCTGCCCCTGCCTTTTTATGTGGCTCTGATGGTGTACCCATCCATGGCATCACCAAGGATGATGCCCTACTATCCAACATGGATAAGAGCCTAGGGTGCAATGCTCCAGCAACCAGCTGCATTGGCAACACCAACTCTTGGGGCTGGAAATGCCTCTATCACTGGCGGTGCCAGCACAGGATGAGGCAGAGACCACGCTCAAGAGCGCTGCTGCTAAGCAGCAAAAACCAAGTGAGTTAGCAGCAGTGCCATCAGAGAGGTTCACATGCCTCTTGCTGAGATAGCAGCCGGAGATGCCACTGTTGGACAATGATGGAATGAAACAGAGTAAGTTGTTCATGCATAGAGACAAAGGAAAAGGGAGAGCAATAGCCCACCCATGGCCAAACTTATTGCAGTGTCTGGAGAATAATGGATATGATGTACCTGCCAACGCATCATTCCTCCATGATGCGGAGGCAGTCATTCTCATTAATTGAATGATTGATGATTTAGAACATGTGTGCACACAGCACACCACAGACCTTCTTGATATTTCTGCCATGCATAAGCAGCCACCAAGTCAGGATACCAACTCTAGTAAAAGGGCATGTTGGCAAAGAGTGGCAGACATGCCCTTCCACTCAACAATATCAAGCATTCCCACTTCTGGCCAGAAGTCTGGTTTGGGGCAAGACATTGTGCCCTATGATGTTGTTGCCTCAGCTGGTCCTCGGCTGCTCAAGGGCCTAGCCTCAAGTGCATCTAAGGTTGCATTATTGCAACCTGATTCCGTGGGATCTACTGCATACCTTGGAAAGCAGGGATCAGTCAGGGGAGGAGTTTCCCACAAAGAGGCGAGGCCTATGGTGCCCTAGCATGACCACAAGGGTAAAAAAAGGGACAACCGGCAGATCCAGCTCATTAATTTTGATGTAAATGCGCTGAGGGGTGCACTATAGGATACTCTCCCGTTTTTACTGGCGATGCTTATAGAGGGACCCTCTACAGTGCTTTCACAGGGAGTGTGGGCAATGGACCCACGTAGTGAAGATATCCTCTAACCCTTGGATGCCAGCTCCTATGCTGAGCCTAAAATAGTCCGCATGAAGTTACCTATGCTGAGTGAAATGGCTGTTCAGTGATATGCATGTGAGCAGCACAACAAGGGCCAGCAGGAGAAAATGGACTGGTGGCAGAAGCACTGGGACAAAGTAGAGGCTGCATGCCTTAAGAAACTGAGCAGGAGAATTTCCAACACAATTGGTGTCTTGATTTACAAGGACAAGACAGTCAAGCACCAGAACTCATTCTTTGGAGTGGGCCTTGCACCCCATTTTTATTGGTTGGGGATGACCAATACAATTTTTATCAAAGCGGATGCTCGTGCAGCTCTGGCCTATGAGGCCAAAAAAAAAGGCAACTTTGCCCAGGCCCCTCGCACCAAGGTTTACAAGATGACCCCTAGGGGATTTCCTAGCAACCCATGAGAGCTGCGTAGGCTCCACTCCCTGGTGAACAACCAGTTCACTCTCTTGCAGGAGCACCAGACAGGCTATCTCCTGCTTAACAAATTCAAGCAGGTGGCACTTAACTGCCACTCCACTGCTCAGAACAAAACTATGTCCCTTCTACTGGAAAATCTCCAGTATGAAACCATTATGGAGCAGGAAGCTGTCCTGTGACTTATTGTGCCCTCACAGTTCTATTGCTGCAAAAATACGAGTAGGATTGCCTTTGTGAGCATGAACACCCCTGATCCAAAGCAATCTTTCACTTTAGACTATTTGAGCTCATACACCCTACTCAGGTGTCCTGGAATGGCCAATGTGTAGACCGGCCTGGTGATTTACTGCACCATGCATACTCACTGGCACAGCCTATTCAGCTTCACTCTGGCACAGGTCCTGTGCTTCAGTTGACTATCAAAGACAACTGTCAGGGGATCCACCCTAGCCTTGCTTAGTCTGTGTTGACATTGGCACCCACATCTAGCCACCATCTGGACCGCTCCGGCCCTATCCTGCTCCATCCCTGTCTTGGCATTGACACCTGGCAGGTCAGCTGGTCTTTGGACCCACTCTACTTGCCAGCAGGCCTTTATGCCATTGGCTGGCTTACTTATGCTGACTGTTGCTTACTCATTAGTGCTTAGTACATACCAGCCCTATTAGTCAATACACCATAGTCATAGTGTATCCAATGTAGTATATAAGTAGAACTGGTGGATGGAACATCCCCAGTCCTAGCAATAGCATTGCTTCTGGGTCTACACATTAGCATAACTGTGAGCTCCTCAGTGACAACCTTGCCTTCTGCTCTCACCCTCCTGCTCCACTTCTTGTTGGTGGCCTGCCTTCTTGCCTGCCAGTTGCTTGTCACTGTGCTTGCTTGACACTCACCCCACTTGGTGGTCAACTTGAGTGGTTGATGCGTCTGCCTGGCTTTCCACGATAGAGTGTCCCCTTACAACAATGGTCTATTGTCACCTGGCATATGTGTTTGCTGTCAGGGGACTCCTCATTTCTCCCTTCTTCCACTCCTTATTCTTTCATTCTTCCTCTATTTATTTCCCTATTTCCGCTGTCACTCTTTTACTTTACTGCTTCTATTCTTTCAACACTATCTATTGGTACTATTCTCAGCCCTTGAGGTGCTCTGGTTCTTTAGTTATCATTCAAACAAGTGTAGCCAACGCTTCCAGAGGCTTAGTAATCATCCAGAGGCTTAGTCATCTCGAGGCTAGCCTCCAAATTACTAAGCAAGTCACATGAGACATGTGCATGACCTCTGGCAATGGCAATTTCCGAGTTTTTGATTATTTTCGGAGATTTTCCTTTTTTAGATTATAAATTTTATTGTGGCTTTTGTCATGCTATACAGTTACTTCCCACGCTTGTGGAGCCTTGGAAGCGTCACTCCTGGCATAGGAAATCCCTAGACTTGTTCTCTTAGGATTTCCCTCTGCCAGGTGAGTAGTTATTGTTGTATTACCTATATATACTTAGGATTTCCCTCTGCCAGCTGTGTGACTGAGCCATAGCCTCCAGAGGTTGCCCTTACATTTGCATAGTCAGGACTATACCATGAAGCCATTGCAGAGTGTGAGGAGGTGACTAGGAATACTTTTGTGCCCTTCTTCTCCAATAGCGCAGATATGGAAACACGCCAGGTTGACATCCCCAAGGAGTCTGCCTCCTCATTCACCACATCGGATGTGCTATGCATCCTCATTCACAATCTTTTTTTTTTAAAAAAAAAAATAATCATTATATTTATGCTTGGTATATTGGAACCATGTTGCATAGTACTACTATAGACTACAAGAGCCATTGATAAGCCTCTGGCTGAGCTAGTGACTGCCCGACGTTACCCATTTGTGAGGTGCTAAGTTTACCATCTACCAGGACAGTGCTTAGCAACTTTTGAGCGTCATCACCATCAAAAGCCATACTCTTTGCATATGCAGAAAATGAGCAGGCCGACCTTCCAAAGTTGTTTTTGGTGACACTCCCCTGTTACTACATGAGATGAGGAAGCGATTTTGGGTGCGACAAAGCCACAGGCCAAGGTGGTTTCATGGTACAGAAGACGCAAAGAATAATCATGCAATCAGGGTTTTAAGTTTGAATGAGTGTGGAGCCAAGCTTTAGTGAGGCAGGGCTGCATGGGGCTGATTAAGTTGAAGGCTGAGGAGTCGGAGACTGAGTTAGAGAGATAGGGAGCGGAAAGAAGAAGATTAAAATAGATAGATTGAAGAGGAAATTATAGAAGACAAGATACAAGATGAGTATGAGACAAGTACAAGACAATGTGACAGAGACAAGTACAAGGCTGAACAGACAAGACCAGAGACAAGGCAAAGGATACCAGAAATACTTAGGCAATATCAAGACTACTGTACAAGATGCTATGGTGGTGCTTTTATACTACTGTATGTTAAGGTCTGGGGGTTTCAGTACTAGGTTTGAGGATGGTCTCCAGAGTTTCAGTGATGGCCTAGGGAACATAGAAAGAGAGAGGAAGACCCGCAGGTGTCAGTTCAAGGTGTGGCAGTGGCATTGTTGCTTTAGGGGTTGCAGTGCTGGTGTTGCATGACTGGTGGGGGCACATGGAAGGCATGATGTGGTGAATGATGCATGTGATGCCAGATTGATCTGGAGTGATGCATGATGCATTGAATGATGCATGGTGATGCATGATGCAGTGAATGA
Source organism: Termitomyces sp. MG148 (assembly GCA_003313785.1). Classification (NCBI taxonomy): domain Eukaryota; kingdom Fungi; phylum Basidiomycota; class Agaricomycetes; order Agaricales; family Lyophyllaceae; genus Termitomyces; species Termitomyces sp. MG148. The sequence goes on along the minus strand of QLOM01003019.1, from coordinate 14,093 downwards.
TGGGCATGATGGGAGGAATGATGTGGGTGAGGTTGCCTGTCATGTCAGTAATGTCCAGGGAGCCACCGGGTGTGACATGATGGTCGTGTTGGAGGTCCAGCTGGATTTGTCCCAGGGTTGGGTGGTTGCAGGAGTGGTTGCTGAGGAGTGCATTGAGGATCCTGGGCCTAGGGCTCAGGCCCAGGAGTTGGTCAGGTGGGTTGTGACAGTGACTCCATACGTGTATGTGTGGTCAACTCAGCTGACTAGCATGTGATTGTGAATGACCTTCCTCCATGGATTGAGCACACCGTTGTGCAGCTTGACTCCCCATCACTAACCACTAGCATGTCAGTACATCTACCAACTGTTCCAGATCTTTCCTGACTAGTCTATTTTGCTCTGATGCTCGCTTCCCACTCACGCCTCCTGCTATATGTCCTGGCGCATCCTGCACAGCTTCTTCTCAACCCCGGCGCATCTCCCCGCACCCCAACGCACTTTTCTGGCTCTTGGTAGGCCTGTTTGTGTCTGTAAACATCTGAGTCCACTTTGTAAGGCCTTGCCCAGACTTTCTGAGCCTCCAGGTCAGTAGAACCTGACAGTCACCTACCTGACCCATATATTCTTTGCTGACCATTAGCTACAGCTTAAGGCAGCAGCCATAGATCCTATCCACAACACGTGATAACTAGTTTTAAATGATTATGTAATCCAACATCTTGTATTTTCACCTAGTATCTAGTCAAATCCAATATTGCAGTCTGATCTAGCTATTGCATGATAACACAAGGTTGTTCTAGTCTTATAGCCATGGCTACAGGCCCGCAGTTTATAGTGGAGTTCATCCTGGAGCTTTACTGTCTCCTTCACATGAAGCTCTACACATCCACTACCCACCACCTGCAGTCCAACAAACAGACTGAGCCATCAACCAGGAGCTAGAACAGTACCTCTGACTAGCAGGACGACTGGGATGAACTCCTCCCTAAGGTGGAATTCCAGTACAACAACTATGTCCATGCTTCCACACAGGTCTCTCCATTCTTCCTCAACACTGGCCAGCACCCTTGGATGGGCTTTGAACCACCTGTATAGCAATTGGAGAATGAGTCAGGTCAACAACTTCATTGACCACATGCAGAAGGCACAGGAGGAGGCCAAGGTCACATTGACTAAGGCAAAGGACAACATGGCCTGATACTACAATCAAGGATAAACCCCAGCTCCCCAGTACAAGCCCTGGGATTTGTTAGGAAACTGGTCTCCGGACCATGTCCAACTCTATTCTGAGCTTAGTCCAATGATATGCCTATTCCTAGCAGATCCAACCGGCTGCTCGGTCCACCCTTTCCCCTTCCATCTTGTAGTAGTCAGCCTTGATGAGTCATATGCCCAGACCTTACTCAGCATTGATTATTATTGGTCATACTCCTTTACATACCAGAGCCCAATTAGTAAACAGTATTAGTAATAGCACAGCCACCAATGTAGTATATATATAGGCAGCCTGTGGAATAGAATATCCCCAGGCTGAACAATAGCAGTGTTCTTCTGGCCTATCCACTGAACCAACCATAAGCTTATCTAGCGCCGTCTGACCCTCTGTTAGCCTTGCTTGCCTCTTGCCCAACTCCTACCCACCTCTGTGCTCACTCAACTCTCGCTTGCCC
>QLOM01003019.1:0-11856 GCA_003313785.1 Termitomyces sp. MG148 | reverse complement strand
CAAGACACTGCACTCTAAGGGGGAGTGATGTCAGGGGACTTCCTTTTTTGGAACCCCAGAGTTCTCCAGCTATCTTCATAAATATCCAGGATGCTCCTGCACTCTCCAAGAGGTACTGTATAGTCATTCTCATGCCTCCATCCCCATGCCAATGCACCATACCATGGCAGTGGGATTTTTAGACTTGTTCTCTTCAGATTCCCTTCTGCCAGGTGATTAGTTATTTCCTTGTCAAATCATACTGCCCCTAATAAACTTTGGATTCCCCTCTGCCAGTTGTGTGACTTAGCTGCAACCTCCAGAAGTTGCCCTTACAAGAATACCTCTTCCTCAATGCCCAACCTTGATCATGTCCTTAATTCTTCCCAATCATAGTCCTCAATCATGCCTTTGCTTCTTTTCCTCCAATTGTTCTCACCAGTAGTCTGTAAGTGGTACTTTTACAATATAATAAATATTATCTTCTGTAGTGTATACTTTGTAGATTTGAATGTTATAAGCCTTAAATCAGCCCTACAAGACCTTAACTGAATGAAGTGAGATTGAGGCTAGATCTAAGCCTTGAGTTGGCCTTACAAGGCCTTAGCTGAATAAAGTGAGGTTGTTGCTGGATTCAAGCCTTGAGTTAAAGAGGGTTTGAGAGCAAAGCCTCCAATGAGCATTTACATTTGGCATAGGCCACATAGCTTGTTCCTATATATTGGCAGTAGCAGGCAGTTGCATAATCTAATACTAGCCACATCAGGATGGTGGGAAATAACCAAGCTTAATAGCCAGATATGTCATGAGGGTCAGGGTGGCTGGATCCTATAGATACTATTTATAACCAAATAATAATTTAAACATCTATTATTCCCAGTCAGTCTTCATCTTTCACTGCATCATGCCTCAGACACAATCTTTCCATGAAATTATTAATGTTCAGGTATGTCTAACATGTTTTGCACTTCAACTGCTGCTGAAACCAATATAGGTTGGCCATGCAGAAAACCAAGTATGTATCACTCAATGTTGGGTCCACCCAACAATTGTCACATCTGTGAATGTCCTAATCAATCTCAGTAGGGGAGATATGCTTCTAGCAGAGCATGGGCTCAATAAGCAAGGAGTAAGTTTTCTCTGAAAACACCTTTGTTTGGATGTCAAGGTAGATGTACAAAGGATTGGAAGACCTGCAGCTTGCAAGGGTGAGTGGTATGGCTTTCTGCAAATTAGATGGCATGCATGATTGTAAGGCTGGCATGTACTTTTCCAAGGTGGATAGTCTGGGTAGCAGGAACAGTAAGTTTGTGCCAAAGAGTATTCAGATCAATCTTGAAGCAAGTGTATGCAATAAGGTAAGTATGGCTTTTTCTTGTTTTGTATGCTTGATTTGTTAATCCTGTACAGATCAAGACCAGACCATTGGGCAACTTGTTTTGTTCTGACACATTTATCACTGGTAAATCTGATACTAGTAATTGGGCCAGAGAATGTGAGTGTGACATCAACATCTGTGCATTCTATTTATGGTCATAGTGGTGTGTATAGTCTACACTGAGGATACACCACCTTTTCAACACCCACATCATTTCTGACCCAATGGTTGATCACAGAAGCCAAACTTATTGATTCAATCTTGGTATGTGGAGATTTAATCTGTTATCCTGAGTTTTGCCAATATAGAAGCAAGATGTTGTAAAAAAACAGGGCAAATCATGTGATTCTCTCCAAGGCTTCCAAATTGGTTATTTGCTCAATGGTGGTACTGGCACTGGCTTAGGAAGTCTCCTACTTTTCAAAATTTGAGAGGTCATTATTACTCATCAGGCCTTTGTCTAAGGGCTCATGCACTTGTAAAGGAATATCCTGATTGTATGCTGTCAACATTTGGAATTGTGTTGTAGTACTTGGTTAGAGTATTACTGATAAGTTCTGGGGCTTTTCTTGAAGTCTTAGAAAGTTACTTCTAATCCACACTGTTGCTTGACAATAAACTTGATGTATTGAAGAGGGTTACTCCCTAGAATATATATAATATCCTGAAAGGTAGAGAGTTCTCAACAAACTCCAGCCTAAGTGATTCACTCCCTGGGAACCACTGAGCCTTTGCCTATCAATTGCCTGATTATTCTCTAATTTATCTAGCCTATTTATACCTTTCTCCACAGTACACAGACCACCTCATCACCTGACTACCAAGCCCATTTGTCAACCCATTATTTGAATTGTTCTTCCTATTTTGGGTGCCATCATTCATCTTCCACCATTCCATTCCTACTTCCACTGATCCTATTTGCTTCCACCATTTCATTCCTACTTCCACTGATCCTATTTGCTTCCACTATTCCCTTTTTGGCCATTGTCTTGGTGCCACTAGTCAGTTCCAGAAGCCATCATTGTTCTTTGCTATTCTCAGCTTTTTCTTCCCCGTTTGCCTCTGCCCCATTTGCTCCTGCCCCTTTTGTCTGGCTTCCATTCATAAATTTTCTTTTTCCCCTTTTATTCCTTCCCTGCATTCCATGCTTCTTCCTTCTTTCTCCATTTAGCCATGCCAAATCAGGTAGTAGTAGATCTGCTTCTTTGATACAGATCATCACAATCTGATCCCAATTTTGTTGCCTCTGCCAGCCCTCATGCTTCCCTTCTCCATTACAGTGACTGACTATTATTGACTTGATGACTGAGCTGATCCCTTGTCCCTCTGCTGTACTTCCTGTGTATTTATTGGGGTGTTTTTGGGAATATACTTTTGTAGAGACTGCTACCAGGAGGCTTACAGTTTTCAGCCTGTATATTAAATGTTTATTTTGACTTCTGGTGCATGTTCTGTCTCTGAATGCTGTACAGCATTGTATCAGTGTTCAATTATACATACCAGATGCATTGGAGAACCCTTTTCAAGTGCACATTGTGTTGTGCTCTCTGTGCCAACAGCGCAGGAAAAACTACTATTGTTCATTGTCTCATGCTTGTACTTGCAACCTGGACTAAATTGCTTCATAAAACAATACATTCTCTGCCTAACCTTTTGATCCCCAACAAGGGAACAAGGTCACTATCTGCCAAGTCCATGTACCTGATGAGCAGGTACAAAACCTTTCAGACAATGACACATTACAACTTCTATTTGCACAACAATCATCAAGATTACTTTGGATAGGAGTAGCCTGAGTCATTAGCTGTGAAGCATTTTATAGCTCAAAAACATTCAAATTCACTTACATGATGAATTATCTAGTTTATTAGGAGCTTAAAGTTGTCAAAATATCACTAATAAGCTGAATTCAATGTTTTTTAACATTAATCAATTAATGGATAGGACAATATATACTTTGTTGTATAGATGTGTTGCTAACAAGTATCAATTCAATGTTTGTTGGTATTGATCAATAGATCAATAGATCAACACTTACTTTGTTGTATGGTCTTTACATGTTGTTAAAATCTTGATTTATTTGGTTCTGTTGTGTCAAGAAACATCTGAGGCATGAAAACATTGGTTTTGCCCCATATCTGGACCTTGCACACATGATCAAATGCAATCAAAAGTTGTCTTTTATGTATATAAAATATCTAAAACAGACTATGGTACCTATACATGCCTGCAGCACTAAATGCTACCAAAAAACATTCATGAAAAATTCAGCCCAAAAGTTGAAACTATACAAAACTTAGCTCAAAAGTTTGAACCTAGCTTGTTACATAATTTTCATCAATTCTGACAAATTTTAGTCAGCACTCAAAGTTCACATGAGTTGAAAACTCCTGAAAAAAGAACTTTCAAAACTACCACTAGATGCTATAATGGTAGGAAAGTGACAGCACAAGTAGGTCCAAGGTTTCTGTTACACATTGGTTACACTTTCATTTTGGGGTGATGCATGGTGCTGACTCTTGCTGCAATCAAAATATGTATTCTGATTCTGATTGTGTTCCTGAATAAACTCTAATGTATATTTATACATGATGAGCTATGCAACCTGTGCCTTCAGCATGGGCCTTGCATAGACATTCATTGGGGGCTTTGCCTCCAAACCACCGCAAACTCAAGGCTTGAATCTAGTCTCAACCTCACTTTGTTTGGTTAAAGCCTTGCAAGGCCAACTCAAGGCCTTTAACCTCACTTTGTTCAATTAAGGCCTTGTATGCCAACTAAGTTCAAGAAAAAATGCTACCAAATTCTAGAAATACAGCTACAATTTTAATTATTGTATAGAGGGCACCAAGAACCAATGTTTTGACTGAAATCAAACTCAGATTGAAACTGGAAAAATTCACATGGGTTGTCCCATTCTATAATGGCCTTGCCCACATCTGCAGGCACTTGGACACCTGGTAGAAATAGTCAAGCAATAGTATTTATGTCTATATGAAAGTTTCCAACTTTATGGCATTTTACAACTACTCCAAGTATGAAAAATGAGTGTTGTTACTCTAAAAGGAATTTTTAGTCAGCACTAAGTCAGTCTTTGTCACCCATCATTTTTCAACTACTCCAAGTCTGAAAAAATAAGTGTTGTTACCTAAAGGGAATTCTTGGTCAGCACATAGTTGTTATCTACCAGGTCTAGCTATCAATCTGTCTAAACACCTGCTGCTGCTGCTGTTGCTCTTTCCACCTTGATGAGATATTTCTTTTAAGTCAAAAGAAAATTTGAATTTACAACAGTATACAAATCAAATGAGCAAATCAGAAAGTATATAATTAAACCAATATTTATTTGTTTTGGTAGGAGCATAAGAAAAGTGGTCTAAAACAGTGTTAATTGTTAGTATGTTATTTCTAATGGGGTTGCCAGTGAAAAACCTTACACTAATTTGTGGACATTCAAGAGTTTGTATTTATTCTTAATTTTTAGAAGGCATAGGGAGAAAGCATTTTGTCCACTCAGTCCCCAGCTTGGCTTGAGAGAAGTCAAGTGATAGATCACCATCTTTGGATATAATAAGAATATTGAAGGGGGTGTGCAAAACTTGAAGAATATCTGAAGGAACCCATATGAGGTGCTTTTTAGCGCTTTGAGTGCCATTCAAGTAGATCCAGCCATCATCATCAAAATTCCAATGACTATTAGCAAGTAATATGCTTGATGTTTGGTTAGAAGGATTTTCTTCAGAAGTATCAGTGGATAAATTCCATACACGCACTGATTTATCACATGAGCCAGACACAATGTAATTTCCATTGGGAGAAAATGCAACAGAAGTGACTACATCAGTGTGTCCATTGAGCTGCAGAAGCTTAGTACCAGTGGATGAGTTCCATACACACACTGATTTGTCATCTGAACCAGACACAATGTAGTTTCCATCAGATGAAAATGCAACAGAAGTGACTTTTTCAGTGTGTCCATTGAGCTGCAAAAGCTCAGTACCTGTAGATGAGTTCCATATACAAACTGATTTATCCCATGAGCCAGATACAATGTAGTTTCCATCAGGAGAAAATGCAACAGAAGTAACTTTTGCAGTGTGTCCATTGAGCTGCAAAAGCTCAGTACCTGTAGATGAGTTCCATATACGAACTGATTTATCCCATGAGCCAGATACAATGTAGTTTCCATCAGGAGAAAATGCAACAGAAGTGACCAAGTTAGTGTGTCCTTTGAGCTGCAGAAGCTTAGTACCTGTGGATGAGTTCCATACATGCATTGATTCATCACATGAGCCAGACACAATGTAGTTTCCGTCAGGAGAAAATGCAACAGGATTGACTTCTGCAGGGTATCCATTGAACTGCAAAAGCATAGTACCAGTAGATGAATTCCATACATACACTGATTCATCCAATGAGCCAGATGCAATGTAGTTTCCATTGGCAGAAAATGCAACAGAAGTGACTATATCAGTGTGTCCATTGAGCTGCAGAAGCTCAGTACCTGTGGATGAGTTCCATACACGCACTGATTTATCCCATGAGCCAGATACAATGTAGTTTCCATCAGGAGAAAATGCAACAGAAGTGACTTCTGCAGTATGTCCATTGAGCTGTAGAAGCTTATTACCAGTAGATGAATTCCATACATGTACTGATTTATCCAATGAGCCAGATACGATGTAGTTTCCATCAGGAGAAAATGCAACAGAAGTGACTACATCAGTGTGTCCATTGAGCTGCAGAAGCTTAGTACCAGTGGATGAGTTCCATACACACACTGATTTGTCATCTGAACCAGACACAATGTAGTTTCCATCAGGTGAAAATGCAACAGAAGTGACTTTTGCAGTGTGTCCATTGAGCTGCAAAAGCTCAGTACCTGTAGATGAGTTCCATATACGAACTGATTTATCCCATGAGCCAGATACAATGTAGTTTCCATCAGGAGAAAATGCAACAGAAGTAACTTTTGCAGTGTGTCCATTGAGCTGCAAAAACTCAGTACCTGTGGATGAGTCCCATACACAAACTGATTTATCCCATGAGCCTGACACAATGTAGTTTCCATCAGGGGAAAATGCAACAGAAGTAACCTCTTCAGTGTGTCCATTGAGCTGTAGAAGCTCAGTACCTGTGGATGAGTTCCATACATGCACTGAGTTATTCCATGAGCTAGACACAATATAATTTCCATCTGGAGAAAATGCTACAGATGTTACAAAATATTTATGCTTTATTTCAATGAGTGGTCTTGCTAATCTTTTAGTTCCTTTAAAAAGTGGCACACATGCAAGTTGTTCCTTCCATCTTCTTAATATTGCAGCACTTTGAGGCCAAGTAGACAAAGCTGAAATATATAGGTGTGGTGTTGAGAACCTTGCTATACTGCTTGAAAAATACATAGAAAAATGAGCAGCCTCAATAATATCCTTTCTAAGATTATAACTTTGTTGTTTATTATCTTTCCTGCAAGACTTCTTAGAAGTGTGCTTATGCATTACTTCAATGCATTTCTGTGCTTGCTGCAAGACTTGGGGACATTCTTGTGAAAGTTCAAGCAAGTTCATAGCTTCTATCCAAAATAACAAATAGAATGAGAGAAAGTTTTCCATTTTATCACATAATTCCTCAAACTTGGCTTTATTCTTGACAAAAGACCAGTGCTTAGCCCAATATAAACAACAATATTTCAAGGTTGAGGAAATCTTATTTTCAACTTGAAGATCTACTTCTTTGTCAAGTAGAAATGAAGATGGATGATCACAAATATTGAAGTGTAGGTTCTCCTTCATTATTTGGAAACATTGAAGTGCAAGAAAAGTGTGAGACCTGCCAATGTCACAAAACAAATGGCTATATGCACTTGGATTTCCAGCTACAAATACATCAAACCGTTTTGATGTAAAGATAAAGTCTGGAAAAGATGCATGATACCAAAAGACTTTGCTCTCTTTAACATAAAGAACAGCATGAAGTGCTTGTATAAAAGTTTCTGAACATTCCTCCACATCTATTTTGTTATTACAGTTTAGCAGTCCTGCAGCTGTAACACTAGATATACGTTCTTCTGCACAAAAAATGTTGTAAAGAATTTTCAATCGTTTCTGAATATGCTCAAAGTCAAGGTCAGCAAAAACTTCAGAAAGTATCTGGCTATATAATTTGTCAATTTGTTCAGTTGTTTCTGCAGAATATCCAGACTGCTTTGTAGTAGAAACATGAATCAAATTCTTCATCAGCATTTTTTGTTCTGCCTCTGTTAAGATGGTTTTAGGCCTTATATACTTTACTGCTGTTGATGCATATATGAAAAGGCCATTTGCTTGTTGCATAAGTATAGTGAGATCAGGATTATCCTTTAGCTTTGGAAGCTCAGATTTGAAATATGTCAGAATATCTGTGTTGGCTTCCTGTTCAGTAATATTATAGAGGTGACAAACAGCATCAGATGAAAATGATTTGCAGAGATCAACTATCTTTGGATCTGGCCTGCTTGTAATAAGAAATTTAAGACCATGCAAATCACCATTATCAACTGTCTCAAGAAGCTCTTTTAAGAATTCTGAGCCTTCACCATTCTGTATTTCATCAAGTGCATCAATTACCACCAAGTATGGAGGTAAATCTTTGTATCTTATCTTAGCAGAGCACCAAGGATCAACTAAAAGGTCTTTTATCTGCTTTTTTGGTTTGTTAACTGATTCCAGCCTATCAAGCTTCAGAAGAGACTTTGCAAATGACTTGGAGTTATGAGCCAGCTGATAGACCAATGTGGGTATAATTTGAACCCTGCTTCTTGTCTCTTCAAACTGTCGAGAGCAAAAGAAAGAAGCTTGCAAAATATCTAGCTTGCTGTTGCCATTATCAAAATGCTCAGCTACTGAGTAGGCAATAGTTGACTTTCCAGAACCAGCATGTCCAGTAAGCCAAAACACCTGTGGACTTTGAGGTGAAGAATTCTGAGCCCACTTATCTAGCTGATCAAGTATATTTATACGTGTTCCTTTAGTGCAGGAAACACGAACTACTTTAGTATCATTGAGATTCACATCATATAATGCTTTTTTTGATATGTCCCATTTGTCTAGTCTGAGTAGCTAGATGGAAGTGAGTTCATTATACCCAATAAAATCTTCAAACAACATACACCAACAGAGTTATTCAAAGAACTTGTGTGTCTCTCAACCTTGAAGTTGATGAAAAGCTAGAAAAGTAATGTTGTGTCAATATTGATATTTTGAGATATGATTAGTCACATACAACAAATGTTTTTGTTTCTTGATCAATATTCTTGAGAATATTTTGAATTTTTACCTTGTCTTCATCACTCTCAAATAAAACTTTCCATGTTGACCTCTCTGACATTGTCCTAAGCTCAAGGATCTTTTGAATGAGTAACCTGCGTAAGATCAAGTACTTGACTCTACAGTAAAACTGACACTCTTACTGTGCAAAGGCCTCAGTTTTCATTCTGAACTGGGTGTCTTCCTCCTCAATTTTCATCAATGCTGAATTTACAACCTCAAGGCATGACTTGGTCTGAGAAAAGAGCTCCTGCAGTGCATTTTCGTTGTCAACAATAGCCTACCAATCATGTAAATTGATAGAAAGAAGCACATAAGAATTGAAATACATTGCCAAGGTCAATGAGAATGTTGACAGCATTGACTGGAGTCTTCAGGGGAGTGCCATCCAACACCTTTTCAAACTTCTCAAGGAACATCTGTGTACCAAGCCAAGCACTCATCATGACAGAGTTTTCTTTATGATAATCGAAAGAAAGCAATCACCATGTCGCCATTGTTAAGGAAGTAGAATGTGCTCACTTTGACCTATGTATGAGCTGACTCCAGCTGGAGGCTGGTTACTAGGGATGTCTTCTGTTCCGCGAGACAAATTATCATTTGCGGGGCCGACGAGTACGTTAGACGCGGTAGCGCTTATCGATTCCGTCCTCTGTGGCCCTGTGTCTCCCGAAGGGACAGGGGATGGAGAACGACTTCCAGGAGAGAATCTGGTTTTCAACCTTCTGAGTCCTTCCTTGACCGAGAGATATCTGGCTTTCAGAAGATTGGACATGGTGGTAGGAAGCAAAGAGCAATCGTGGACAATCATCAATGATTGCTGAGTCAATTCATCTTACGGCCCGGTTGTAATAACTTGGATGTCCGAAACATTCCACGCCTGTCTACATGTATCTGTAAATTCACAAGGCTTCCGTTGTTATCTTCGGACACAAAAACTCATCAAAATTTTGATCTCAGTACACGAAACACACGTTTGAATCTTTTGTTGAGGTCCCTACAAAGAACGGAGATATCAACGCTGTGAGGAAGTCCTTATGCTTACCCTGCGCTGAGAATACCTTTGGAGCCAAGGCCGCGAAGCAACCAGACTAATAGCTCGGATGATGCCTTTCAGCTTTCCCGTCATCATTGATGAGCTTCTCACTGTCAGTGATCAAGGCTGCCATTCTCGACTTATATGTGCCCCCTGATCCTTCGATGTGAGAGGTTCAACGGTTTGCCGTTCGTCTCGTCTACTCAGTGCTAACGATTATCCATAACTACCACGCACCATTCTCGAACTGGAAAAATCCGCACGGTGGGGTGGGTGGTGTGGCTAGAGTACAATGAAGGTGGGGATCGGATATGGTTGGCTAGCCGATGGGCAGGTAGATCACACAGGGAGGAATAGTATGAAAGGATATCTTTTTCCTCAAGAATGTTAGAATCTGACCAATCTTGTACTTTCAGTTTATAATATAATACCTAGTAAATAACATGTATGTAAATTCCTCAGAACGTGTCAACGAACTATATTGATGAATACCTAGCAAATAACACGTATGTCAATTCTAGGTATTCGTAGTTAATATGTGAGTATTGCGTGAATGATAAGTAAGACGTACTGTCAGAACGTGTCAACGAACTAAGGGTACAGCAGGTATACGGCGGACTAATATATGACAAAGCAGTTGGTGGCCACCTCAAGGGACCCTGGCGTCGTGCCATGGTACTCGTAACAATATCACATCGTTCCAACACTCCTCCTTACCACGGACACGACTTTTATTAACCTTACTCTCCTCCTCGCCTCGCGTTGGAGTCATGACATGCCAAGCATGCGGCGTAATCATATGAATAGAGGTTTCGGTAGGGCTTTCGTGAATATGTCGGCGATGTTGTCCCTGGTGTTGAAGTACTTAATGGCAATTTCTCCCATATGTGCGCGCTCGCGGATGAAGTGGTACTTTACGTCAAAGGGTTTCACGCGTGCGTGCGCTGTGGCACCTTCCGAGAGTCTGATTGCAGCCTTGTTGTCGCAGAAGAGAGTGGTGGGTGCTTTGGTGAAGTCCCATCCGATCGCTTTCATGAGCATCCTCAGCCAGATGCATTCCTGTGTCGACTCGTACGCTGCCATGTATTCGGCCCCCGCAAGATGATGTTGCTACGGTTTTCTGTTTGCGAAAAGACCAGGACACAGCTTCAGTGCCTGGAGACCAAGCGTATCCGCCGGTGCTTTTCCTGGTGTCCAGGCAGCTTGCCCAGTCCGCATCAGTTTAGTAATGTGCCAGGCCCGGCTTTTACAGGCTCAGCCTTGTATAAAAGCCTGAGCCATGGGCCTAAAAGCCTGTGACGGCTCAGGCCCAGTGAAAATTGCGTTGAGCCGAAATGAGCCAAGTCGTGCCCACCAAAAGGCGCTCAATCTGGCTCCCACTAGCTCCAGGTGGCTCGAGATTTAGGACTGTTATTCCGCGAAAACGAGCAGGATCTAGCAATATTGTACAACAAGAATAGAATTCAATTTCGCTCGAATGCTGGGCTACTTTCTATTCCGTTCCATTTGGCTCGATATTGAAATCATTGTAAACCAATTATATTACTCAACGTACAACCTTTACTCGTACAGGACACTACACAGAATCCGAAGTCCCAATTGATAGTCCCAGCCACCAGAGTATTCCGAAACAATAGAATCTCGTACCTCACAATGCATCCAGTCATCTATATGCATGCTACTCGGATGATAATGCTTCGGGACACTAGATCGCAGGACATGTTAGCCAAATTGCCGAATTTGGTGCTCACAACTTTTGCTCGAGATCAAGAGGTACGCAAAAAAAAAAAAAATACAGGGGTACGAGGTTATATTTTGGGGTTAAGGCTGCTCGGAACCACTATATTTGGTAATTTTGTGATTTCAGAATTACTATATTTGAAAATTTGTGATTGTAAACTTACCATATTTGGAATTTGTGATTGTAAATTGATATAAAGAGTAATACCGACTACTGACAAACTATCGTCATCTTTTTGAACGATTAGCTACTTGTAATCCAGCATTTTTTTGACATTCAGAGTATTGTTGTGACTTGCTAAGGGCACATATAGTCCAATGGCTGTTGTGTCAATAATAGTATTTGGTAGCGCTACAGTAAGTCCAACCACGGGCTCTGAAAGAAGCGCGCTTGAGCTACCCTTGAAGTATACAGG
>QLOM01003017.1:0-11077 GCA_003313785.1 Termitomyces sp. MG148 | reverse complement strand
TACAGGAAGACTCAATTGCCAAAGCCGCGCTAGCGCTACATTTGGGGCACCCCTCCAGTACCAAGTTGGTACGCACAGACAAGTGGGGCCTGTAGGACGGCCTCCTCACCTTCCACGGGCGGATATATGTGCCCAACAACCCGGAGCTCTGTCGGTGCATTGTTGAGCAGCACCACAACTCCCATGTCACGGGGCACCCTGGTAGGTGGAAGACACTGGAGCTGGTCTCGCGGAACTACTGGTGGCCCCAGATGTCCCGCTACATCGGCTCCTACACCAGCACCTGCGACCTCTGCCTCCGGACAAAACCACACCGGCGCCCCCCGACAGGCCATCTGCAATCCCTCTCTACACCTGCAGCGCGCTGGAGTGTGGCCTCCGTCGACTTCATCGTGGAACTTCCGGACACGCACAGATATGACGCAGTGATGGTTGTGGTCGACCTGTATGGAAAGCAAGCTCACTTCATTCCAACGCACACAACTTGCTCAGCAATGGGCGCAGCCAACCTGTACCGAAAGAACGTCTGGAAGCTCCACGGCCTCTCCGATGCCTACATCTCCGACCGAGGCCCCCAGTTCGTGGCAGACTTCACCCGGGAGCTCTATCATCTCCTGCACGTCAAGCTCCACACTTCCACCGTCGGTTCCAATTGAGTAGAGTGGCAGGTGTCGGTGGCAATCTGGTGGCGGCGGCGTCGGGGGTTTCTAGGATGGTGATGTGTAGGGTGATGGCTGAGCGCAACGTGATGGCCGGAGGGCGCAGATGTTGGCGTGATCGGAGGGGCAGTGATGTCCAGGGAGGTCTGGTGATGTCCAGAAGGAGTTGTGTGACTTCCCGGGAATGGTGGGTAGTATCTGGATTGATGGGGTCAATAGCTGGGGTGATTGGTGGTGGCGTCTTCAGTCGCTGGCAGGGGTTGGATCCGGCTTATGGACTGGTGGGAGGTCATCTTCTGGGACCTCCGGGAGTGTGGGTTCAAGGTCCCGGAGTTGGATGCAGGGTTGGCGGGTGGTAACAGTTTGCATAGGATGAGGGTAGTGGATTTGAGCCAGTTGGCGTGGAAGATGTCCAGCTCAAGTACAGCTCTGAAAATGAAGTAGAAGTGGTTTATTAGGGTTGGCATGCAACACTTAAGGACAATGTTGGGAATGCCGTCAAGGCCCAGGGCCTTGAAGGGTTTTGTAAGGGCGACCTCTGGAGGCTATGGCTCAGTCACACAGCTGGCAGAGGGAAATCCAAAATATATATAGGTAATAAAACCATAACTACTCATCTGGCAGAGGGAAATCCAAAGAGAACAAGTTTAGGGATTTCCTATGCCAGGAGTAACGCTTCCAAGGCTCCAGAAGCGTGGGAAGTAACTGTATAGCATGACAGAAGCCACAATAAAATTTATAATCTAAAAAAGGAAAATCTCCAAAAATAATCAAAAACTCGGAAATTGCCATTGCCAGAGGTCATGCACATGTCTCATGTGACTTGCTTAGTAATTTGGAGGCTAGCCTTGAGATGACTAAGCCTCTGGAAGCGTTGGCTTCACTTGTTTGAATGATAACTAAAGAACCAGAGCACCTCAAGGGCTGAGAATAGTACTAATAGATAGTGTTGAAAGAATAGAAGCAGTAAAGTAAAAGAGTGACAGCAGAAATAGGGAAATAAATAGAGGAAGAATGAAAGAATAAGGAGTGGAAGAAGGGAGAAATGAGGAGTCCCCTGACATCACCCCCTCTTTAGAGTGCGGCATCTCGACGCACTGTGTCAGGTTCTGCTGACCTGGGGGCTCAGCAATTCTGGGCGAGGCCTTACCAAGCATACTCGGACAGCTACGGACACGCCGGGACTTAGAGAGGACCAGAGGAAGGCGCCGGGATGAGGTGACGTGCGCCGGGAGCATGGGGAGATCAGATGAAGTGTCCCGGGGTTGGCGCAAGCAAGGGGCGAGCGCCGGACGAGAAGGTTCTACTGGGGGAAGTTTGGATTAGACGGCGCGACAAGTGGCGTGCCGGTGGCGAACTATCCGGGGAAATCAGGGGCGGATAGGCGAATAGGCAATTTAGAGTTTGACAGGTGCGGGACCAAACTCAGAGGAGCGGAGAATGCGGACCAGAGAAGATAAGAGATCGGAATATGAGAAGGGAAGGGAAGGAGAAACTCGAGGCCGAGACGAGGACGGAGGAAAGAGACGGATGAGCAAAGGAGATGGAATTAAGAGAGTAGATAGAGACAATGGACAGATACGAGACGAGAGAGTAGGGACGAATACGGACTATAGAAATGGAGACAAGTACGAGACTATAGAGTGGAGACAAGTACGAGGTGAAGTTACGAGGCCGGAGCAATACGAGAGGAAAACCGGAGAGTATGTGCAATATCAAGACTACCGTACTTAGTGCTACGGGGGGGCTTATATACTGACTACGCAACGAGGCAGGTCCGGAGTCTCGGTTCTGGGTCTGGGGGCTGCTCCGGGGCTCTGGTGGTGTCCCGGAGCACCTAGGAGGACAAAGGAGAACCGCGGGTGTCGGATGGGAGTGGCGCCGTTGCTTTGGGAGTCGCAGTGGCGCCGCTCGAGGGAGGACGTGGCACGATGAGAGAACGCGATGAGGCATGATGCGGGAGTTGATGCAGGACAAAGCATGATGCGTGGGTTGATGCGCAGGGCGATGCATGATGCGCGGCGTGATGTGTGGCATGAAGCGATCATGCATGATGCGTCGAATGATGCGTGATGCGTCGGATGTTGTGTGGGTCGCCGTGCTGTCATGCCGGGAATTCCCAGGGGTCATCGGTAGTGTCCGTGGGGTGCCCAGGAAGAACGTCAGGGTCGACCGGGGTATGACGTGATGACCGTGTTGGGTGTTCGTGGAGTTCGTCCCAAGTCGAGGTCGTGCGAGGGGTGTTTGCCGGAGTGTGTGGTGTGGTCCTGGGCCACTGCTCCGGCCCTATCCAGCTCCCTTCCCGTCTCGGCATCATCATTTGACAGATCAGCTGGTCTTCAGACCCACTCTACTTGCTGGCAGGCCTTTATGCCATTGGCTGGCTTACTCATGCTGATTATTGCTTACTCAGTAGTGCTTAGTACATACCGGCCCTATTAGTCAATACGTCATAGTCATAGTGTGTCCGATGTAGTATATAAGTAGGACTGGCAGATGGAACATCCCCAGTCCTAGCAATAGCATTGCTTCTGGGTCTACACATCAGTATAACTGTAAGCTCCTCAGTGACGACCTTGCTCTCTGCCTTTGCCCTCTGGCTCCATCCCTTGTCGGCGGCCTGTCTTCTTGCCTGCCAGCTGCTTGTCACTGTGCTCGCTTGACACTCGCTCCCCTTGGTGGTGGGCTTGAGTGGTCATTGCATCTGCTTGGCATTCCACGATGGAGCGTCCCCTTACACGCTGGGTAGAAGTCATTTTGGACAGCTTGGTCAATCTTGGAAAGGGAGTAAATGCCTCTGATTGCCCGAGGAGTATTGGGGTGCTGTTGGTAGAATTCCTGGACCAAGACAGGAGCATGGACGTTTTCTTGTGGCTCCCAAGGCCCTTCCACTTGACCTTGAACTGAAGCTTATTTCTGAAGAGTCGGCTGTCTAGGATCTGTTCCACTTCATACTCTTCTCTATTGTCTACCAGAACTGGAGGTGGTGGTGGCTGTGGACGTCGGCCTGGAATTGGATCATCTGGTGCAGGAGAGAGCTTTACCACATTGAAGACTGGATGGAGTCGGCTCATTCCACTAGGCAGTTTGAGTTGATAGGCTAGTGGGCTTACCTGCTTTACTATAGGAAAGGGGCCTAGACGACAATGAGAGAGCTTCTGAGAAGGTTGAGTAGTAGTGATACGATGCTGTACAGCATTCAGAGACAAAACATGCACCAGAAGTCAAAACAAACCTTTAATATACAGGCTGAAAACTGTAAGCCTCCTGGTAGCAGTCTCTACAAAAGTATATTCCCAAAATCACCACAATAAATACACAGGAAGTACAGTAAAAGGACAAGGGATCAGCTCAGAGTCATCAAGTCAATAATAGTCAGTCACTGTAATGGGGAGAGGAAGCATGGGGGCTGGCAGAGGCATCAAAATTGGGATCAGATTGTGATGATCTGGATCAAAGAAGCAGATCTACCACTACCCAATTTGGCATGGCTAAATGGAGGAAGAAGGAAGAAGCATGGAATGCAGGGAGGGAATAAAAGGGGAAAAAGAAAATTTATGAATGGAAGCCAGACAAAAGGAGCAGGAGCAAATGGGGCAGAGGCAAATGGGGAAGGAAAAGCTAAGAATAGCCAAGAAGAATGATGGCTTCCAGAACTGACTGGTGGCACCAAGACAATGGCCAAAAAGGGAATAGTGGAAGCAAATAGGATCAGTGGAAGTAAGAATGGAATGGTGGAAGATGAAGGATGGCACCCAAAATAGGAAGAACAATTCAAATAATGGGTTGACAAATGGGCTTGGTAGTCAGGTGACAAGGTGGTCTGTGCACTGTGGGGAAAGGTATAAATAGGCTAGATAAATTAGAGAATAATCAGGCAATTAATAGGCAAAGGCTCAGTGGTTCCCAGGGAGTGAATCACTTAGGCTAGAGTTTGTTAAAAACCTCAGAGGCTATTGATAGGCAAAGGCTCAGTGGTTCCCAGGGAGTGAATCACTTAGGCTGGAGTTTGTTGAGAACCTCTACCTTTCAAAGTATTATATATTTTGAAAAGTAACCCTCAAAAACCAAGTTATCATCAAGCAACAGTGTGGATTTGCAGTAACTTTCTAAGACTTCAAGAAAGCCCCAGAACTATCAGTAATACTCTAACCAAGTACTACAGTAGCAATATCAGAGGCATCCAAATAGACTCGGTCTCCAGGCTTGTACTTAGGGGCTGGAGTTTGTCCACGATCATAATAGCGGGCCATGTCATCCTTTGCCTTAGTTAAGGCTGCCTTAGCTTCTTCTTGGGCTGCCTTCATCCGATCTAGGAACTCATTGACAGCTTCATTTTCTGAAGGTTGTCCTCGAGGCTCAAATCCCATTCGAGGGTGTTGACCTGTGTCCAGAAGGAAGGGAGACATCTGGGTGGCAGCATGTACATGGTTGTTGTATTGAAACTCAACCTCTGGTAATAGGTTGTCCCTGTCATCCTGTTGTTCATTGCAGAAAAGCCAAAGATACTGTTCCAGCTCTTGGTTGACATGTTCAGTCTGGCCATCGGACTGGGGGTGGTAAGCAGTGGAGGTGTGGAGTTTAACATGGAGCAGACGATACAGTTCTCTAGTAAACTCTGCCACAAACTGAGGTCCACAGTCTGAGACATAGGCATTGGACAGCCCATGGAGTTTCCAGACATGCTTCCAGTACAGGTTAGCAGCACCCATAGCAGAGCAGGTGGTGTGTGTTGGAATGAAGTGAGCACGCTTGCCACAGAGATCTACTACTACCATGATTGCATCGTATCCATGAGCATCTAATAACTTGACAATGAAGTCTACTAAGGCCACGCTCCAATGCTCAGCTGGAATAGGCAAAGGATGAAGTTGTCCCATGGGAGGCTGACGACGAGGTTTAGTTCAAAGGCAGAGGTCATAGGTGTAAGGGCGACCTCCGGAGGTTGCGGCTAAGTCACACAACTGGCAGAGGGAAATCCGAAGTGTATTAGGAGCAGTACATACAACAGGGAAATAACTAATCACCTGGCAGAGGGAAATCCAAAGAGAACAAGTCTAAGGATTCCTCTGCCGTGGCGTGGTGCATCAGTGTGGGGGCGGAGGCATGAGAATGGCTGTACAGTACTGGGCAAGTCTCTCTGGAGATCTCCGGGGACCCCTGGAGAACTCCGAGGTGGCCAGAAAGAGAAGTCCAAAGGAAGTCCCCTGACATCACCCCCCCCTTAGGGTGCGGCGTCTCAACGCACCAGGTAGAACCAGTTGCAGACTGCGTGGTTGACCGGGGAGATGGAGTAGAGGCCTTGGATTGTGCGGGGAGCCTCAGGGTGACTACGGTGGAAGTCCCTCACCAGGGCGGGTGCGTGGACATTCTCTGCAGGTTTCCAGGAGATGTCTTCAATACCGTAGCCCTTCCACTTGACCTTGTATTGTAGCTTGTGCCGGAATAAATGACTGTCAAGAATCTTCTCCACTTCGTACTCTGGGCAGTCATCGACGATGACCGGAGGCAGCGGAGGCGGGGCACGTCGACCTGGGATAGGGTTGTCCGGGGCAGGCAAAAGCTTGACCACATTGAAGACCGGGTGTAGGCGCCACATGCTGGTGGGTAGCCGGAGCTTGCAGGCCAGCGGTCCTACCTGATGCTCGACTACATACGGCCCCAGTTGTCGGTGTGAGAGCTTTTGGGATGGCCTAGTGGTTGCAATGTCAGAGGCATCCAAGTAGACTTGGTCTCCGGGCTTGTACTGGGGGGTCGGTGAGCGTCCTCGGTCGTAATAGTGGGCCATGTCGTCCTTGGCCTTGGCCAGGGCTGCCTCTGCCTCCTCCTGTGCCTTCCGCATATGGTCGATGAACTTGTTGACCGACTTGTTCTCCGACTGCCATGCATGTGGTTCAAAGCCCATCCGGGGGTGTCTGCCGGTGTCCAGGAAGAACAGGGAGTGCTGCGTGGAGGCATGGACGTGGTTATTGTACTGGAACTCGGCCTCCGGGAGGAACTTGTCCCAGTTGTCCTGCCGCTTGTTGCAGAAGAGCCGGAGGTACTGTTCCAGTTCTTGGTTGACGTGTTCGGTCTGGCCGTCGGACTGCGGGTGGTAGGCGGTGGAAGTGTGGAGCTTGACGTGCAGGAGACGATAGAGCTCCCAGGTGAAGTCTGCCACGAACTGGGGGCCCCGGTCGGAGATGTAGGCATCGGAGAGGCCGTGGAGCTTCCAGACATTCTTCCGGTACAGGTTGGCCGTGCCCATTGCGGAGCAGGTTGTGTGTGTCGGAATGAAGTGAGCTCGCTTTCCATACAGGTCGACCACGACCATCACTGCGTCATATCCGTGCGTGTCCGGAAGTTCCACGATGAAGTCGATGGAGGCCACACTCCAGCGTGCCGCAGGTGTAGAGAGGGATTGCAGATGGCCTGTCGGGGGGCGCCGGTGTGGTTTCGTCCGGAGGCAGAGGTCGCAGGTGCTGGTGTAGGAGCAGATGTAGCGGGACATCTGCGGCCACCAGTAGTTCCACAAGACCAGCTCCAGCGTTTTCCACCTACCGGGGTGCTCCGTGACACGGGAGTCATGGTGCTGCTCAACAATGCGCCGGCAGAGCTCTGGGTTGTTGGGCATGTATATCCGCCCACGGAAGGTGAGGAGGCCATCCTGCAGGCCCCACTCATCCATGTGTACCAACTTTGTACCAGAGGGGCACCCCGAACGTAGCACTAGGGTGGCTTTGGCAGCCAAGTCTTCCTGTAGACCTTCCTGGTTTCCCCGACATATGTCTCGGAAAATGTTGACCTCGTCTCCCTGTACGGCTACCCCTTCCAAAGCACGAATGGCAAACAGCTCCGGGCGGAGGAGGGTGATGTTATCGTTATCCCCTGCACCGGAGCCATGGTCTGCGTGCCTGAAGAGGGCGTCGGGCCTCCCCATGCTCCGGCCCGGCTTGTGGTGCAGCGTGAAGTCAAAGTTGGCGAGGTACAAGGACCACTGGGCCTGGCGACGGTTCAGCTTCTTGGCCATCTGGAAGTGTTCCAGGTTTTTGTGGTCCGTTCAGACTTCGAACTTGTGGCGGGCCCCCTTGAGGAAGTGGCGCCACTCCTCCAGCGACTGGATGATCGCGAGCATCTCCTTGTCGTGGATTTCATAATTTTGTTCCACGGCATTGAGGCTCTTGGAGTAGAAGGCAACGGGGTGCCACTTACCATCCTCCGGGGACTGCTGGGATAGGACTGCACCGGTTGCGAAGTCGGAACTATTGGCCTCAACGCAGAAGGGTTGGTTGTTGTCCGGAAAGAGCAGGACGGGCTTGGATGTGACGGCAGACTTGAGGGCGTTGAAGGCCCGCTGCTCTGCGTCGCTCCAGGTCCAAGCGACGTCCTTCCCGGTGAGGTCAAAGAGGGGATATGCGTGGTGGGAGAAGTCCTGGATGAAGCGCCGGTAGAAGTTCATGAACCCCAGGAAGGCTTGTACTTCCTTCTTGCTCTGGGGCTCCAGCCACTGCATCACACCAGCCACCTTCACCAGGTCCATCTCCGCCATGCCGTGAGAGATGATAAGTCCGAGATACTCAATGCATGTCTGCTCAAACTTGCATTTCTCCGGCTTGAGGTACAACTGGTGCTGGCGGAGACGGTCCAGGACAATCCGTGTGATCCGACGATGCTCCTCTAGCGTCTTGGTATAGATGAGGATGTCGTCGAGATACACACAGACTACTCCGTCCGCAATCAGGTCCCGGAAAATGTCGTTCATCATGGTCTGGAAGGTGGCAGGGCTGTTGGTGAGTCCAAAGAACATCACTAGAGGTTCGAACAGCCCGCGGTTGGTCCGGAACGCAGCCTTCCACTCATCTCCCTCCTGGATGCGCACGTTGTTGTAGCCCCACCGGACATCCAACTTTGTGAAGTAGCGTGCACCCCGGAGGTTGTTGATCAGTTCCAAGATGAGAGGAAGTGGGTAGCGGTTCTTGACGGTCATTGCGTTGAGTACTCGATAGTCTTGGACCAACCAGAGGGAGCCATCCTTCTTCTTGATGAAAAACACTGGAGAGGCCATCAGAGACTTCGAGGGGCGGATTCGTCCGGACTCCAGATTCTCCCGGAGGAACGTGTCAAGCTCGTCCTGCTCCTTGGGTGCGAGCGGATAAACCTTGCAGTTGGCCGGCTTTGAGTCCGGCAGGAGCTCAATGGCGTGGTCCCACTACTTGCGCTCCAGGAGGGAGTCAAACAAGGCCTTAGAAAAAACGTCCTCAAAGTCGTGCAAATGGTTGGGGACCGCATCCCGGAACGCCCAGGGCAGGGCGTTGGCTGCGAAGGCCTGGGCCAGCCGTTGAGAGGTGGTTTGGCTGGCCCGGATCTCCTGCGCCACTGGCGGAGGTCGTAGCGTGGTGGCGTAGATGCAATCTCCTACCTCGATGGCTTTGTCCGGAAGCTCTGGATCCTGTGCGGATAGGAACTCTCCTTTGTGTCCCTCTTCCTGACTGGGGTTTCCCCCATTGTGCCTGTTGTCCTTGTAGAGGGCCTCCCTACGAGGAAACACCAGAGGCGAGGGATCCAGCAGGTCAAGATCAGCAAAGGGGAGGTGACCTACACGGCACGCCCAGATAGCTGCGTGTTCCTGCATAGCGGTGCGCTGCTCCTTCTTCACTTCCTCTGCGCAGGTCACGCAGCGCTGGGGGCACCGGCTCATGCTCATCTCCCTGGTAGTCCAGTCAATCTCCAGGTTGTGCTCCTGGAGCCATGGGAATCCCAGTATCATGTCCTGTTTACCGATGCCCGTGATGGCAAAGGTAGTGCGCTCCG
Organism: Termitomyces sp. MG148; assembly: GCA_003313785.1. NCBI lineage: Eukaryota > Fungi > Basidiomycota > Agaricomycetes > Agaricales > Lyophyllaceae > Termitomyces > Termitomyces sp. MG148. The sequence goes on along the minus strand of QLOM01003017.1, from coordinate 1,628 downwards.
CATGGGACCGGTAGCGAAGAACCAGGTCCACCACAGACTTGATAGACCCCGCTTCGTTGCGAGTACCGTCAACATTGTATACCGGGATCGGGGCAAGCAGGGGTCGAGTGGTGAGCTGATGCCGTTCTACATAGCTGGTGTCCACGAAGAGTCCGGTGGCTCCGGAGTCTAGGAGGGCCGACATGCTCTGGGTCTGTTGCGTGTCGGTTGTCTCGATTTCCACGTTCATCTGGAGCGAGTTAAGCGACGGAGTGGAGGCAATTACGTAGCGATGGGGGAGGCGGCGCTCCCAGGCGGGGAGGCGGCGCTCCCAGGCGGGGAGGCGTGTTTGGGCAGGCGTCAGAGAGGGCTGAGGGGGTTTGTTGGGTACGACGGAGGTAGTGCTTACGGTCAGAGAGCTATTGGCAGAAACTGTATTGACTTCTTCTACCGACAAACATGCAAACCTGTTAGCACTAAGCGGCGGGGGCATACTGGTCACCTGCCGCACCCCTGAAAATCCTCACTCTGCTCCTCCTGGCCTTCCAGAACGTGAGCGTCTTTTGATGTCTCCTCTGGGATGGGGGTATCCGGAGAGGGCACTCCAGCAATGTCCCGGGCCGCCAGGAGCTGCATGAGTAGCTCCTCTTGTTCCTCCAGGGAGAGGTAGCGCACCTCGAGACCCCTGGGGCAGTGACGCGCAAAATGGCCCTGCACGCCGCAGTGTCGGCATGAAAAGGGGAGCGGGGCACGCTGTCGGGAGGTGTCCACATCCATTGGCATGCCTGGAGGTAGTGCCGGGATTGTCGGGGGCGCGACCGTTGCCATGGGTGGTGCCGGAATCGGGAACCTGCGGGGGAACATCGCGGGGGGTCGCGTCGGGGGCACAGGGTGCACAGGCTTGCAGAGGTCGCGCTTGAGCTCCATGAGCTGCCATTGCTCCCGGGCCACCCGATACCATGTGAGGACCTGGTCGTTGGCCGGTCGACCCTCTGCAAGGTTGTTGATGTGCTCCATCAGGGTCGGATAGAGCCCTTCCCGAAAGGTGAGGCAGAGCTGCAGGCCGTCGGGGTACTCGGCCTGCTCGACCAATGCACGGAACGAGTCGATGTACTCATCCAGCGAGCGTTTCCCTTGGCCGTACTGCTCCCTATTCCTCAGAATCAGCGCGGCGCTTTTGGCGGGGTTCCAGGGGAAGAACTCGTCCTGGAATTCCTGTTCAAACTTGGCCCAGTCCGTAAAGCTTGCAACGCCTCCAGGGCGTCAGAAAACCCTCAGCGCATAGGTGGCCGCTCGTCCCAACTTCATGTAGGACAAGACCCACGTGATTTTCAGCTTGTCAGATATGAAATCATCACCACAGAGCTGGAGATAGGTGGTGCACGACTGGAGGAAGCGTTCCCCGGACGCGCGGTCGCTGTTATAGGCGTCGGGGGTTGCCGGGCATGGGATGTTGGAGCGCTCCTGTGCTGGGATGGGGGATTGCGTGGTGCGTGGGTGCTGCACTGGTGGAGTAGGCGGCGGGGGGTTAGGTGCCGCTGGGGCGAGGCGTTCGAGGAGGGTACGGAGAGAGTCGGAGATGGTGTCGGTGGTTTGTCGGAGGTGGGTGAGTTCGGCAAAGTGCTGGGTAAGGGAGGCTTGGGTGAGTT
>QLOM01003010.1:0-23314 GCA_003313785.1 Termitomyces sp. MG148 | reverse complement strand
ACATCCATAAACACTGCGTCGCATAGTGTCTTCCCACCCATCAACCAAGAACGTGAGATTTCTGCGACCTTCTAATTTGTGGAGATCTTCAAGCATCACTCGACTCTCTTCAGCAGGAAGGTATCTTTCTGTAAGGACATAGCGAGTTGCTGGGATATATGACGGTCTAATTGATCCAACCCATTTGAGGAAGTATGGATTCTCGGATGCCGAAAATGAAATATTTGCATGTACAAAGAACCTGATTATAGATACATTGATTAATTCAACTTGTAACCTTGATTTTTGACAGGTCACGTACCGTAAAAGGCGAACATTTGCCTTATCTACCTCTTCTTTGGTCATACCTCAATCAACAAATGACTCCATGCTTGCTGTGTGTTTGACAGCTCGGAGCTGTCCTTTAGCTCTCTTTTCCTTCTTCATTCTTGGACCTTCCTCTGACTCACTGTCATCAATTTCAATGACTGCAATTCCTCCTTTCTGCATGATCAACTGCCTAGCCAATACACGGACATCCTCTGGAGCATTTGGACAACTTTCTGTTTTCGAGATGTGTTGTAAGCAGCGCAGATCACGGTGTTCAATCATAGCAGATGTTATCGGGCAGTAGTTGCATCGCATGTACCATCGTTTTGTCTTTGGATTGAGTTCTCCCTGTTTAGTGAAGTGCTCCGCAATGAAGGTATCTGCCTTTCGACCACCCTTGGACCTCTGAGACATTAGGAAGTGGAGAAAATGTAAATAGCATCAACCATTTCTACGGCTAACAAATGGCTAATTACGAAGGACTGGTTCAACTTTCGCCAAATTTTGCCAGTATATTTTGAGAGATTTTGATTGCCACTCGGCGATCGCCGGCTGGCAAAACCTGGCGCGGCGAAATGGCGACATATTGCCAACAACACTATTATCAAAGCTCTTCGCGTGACCAGGTCTATAAGGTATCTAATATTATTCCCACTATACACTACATTCCTACGTTGGGTGTGCACCGATTCGATGCTAGATAGCCGGTGAATAGGGGCGCCTCCGTACTGAAGTCCTTTAGGGACTGAAACCCCCCCTGGAGGAAGCCCAGGCACGCGTTGAAGGCTCCACTATGCGCGCCCAACCCCCACCAACGGCTAGCGACGATCCAAGTAGGATAATATAGGGCGAAGGAGTTCGACGTACATTGGCGCGATTTGTTCGAGAGAGCGCCAGTAACGCAGGAAAGAGTCCGAGGACCACCTGCCCAGTAGTCTCACCATGTCGGGCGGAACTCCCCACAGAAGTAGTGTAGTTGTACCACCTATTTGAAAGCAATGGCCTGTGATAGTTGACAAACCGTGTTTACCCAGTATGCCATTTATCCTAAGAAGGAGTTTTCTGGTCACAAGTGGAACTTTTGATCCATCCTTAGCTACGTAGCAAGCCAGAGGGTCATCGAGTACAACTTTGTTCACCGCTGCGTGATTACTGAGTGCGGAAATTGGATCCAGAAGACCATCCTGCTTTGTGACTATAACCGTCTCGCCTTTAGTGCCCCCCCGCTTCGTTCGAGGCAAATGTAAGGATCTTGAACCCAGATCATTAGGAGGTCTGAAGCTGGACCAACACGGTAAGAATGAAGCGTTGTACACCTTTTCTGACTTAGGCAAGATTTCTCCCAGTCTGATCTGGGACCAAAGTGCAGTCGTCACAATGGTCCACACACAGGCATTGAAAGGATCGGACATGGTGAGTTCCTTGCATACCACATCTAACATGTCGAGTGACATCGGTGGCCTGTCCGGCTGGATGGATTCCGGGGGTCTGAGGTTTTCTATGCCTTTAATAACATATCGCAGACGAGTGCTCCCTGACCAAGGTATATTATTCTGGATGTGCCACGCTCGTAGTGCAGACATCTTCCCGGATACAGTCGAACCGGCGCACTTTCCCACCATAGATGATGCGTAGAGGCACAGTAGATCTTCCGAGGCTGGGAGGAAAGCTGAGGCTGGAATAGATCTTGCCAAGCAGAAAGAGAAGAAGCCTTTGACAGCTGATGAATATTGTCCTTTTGTGGACCTGGCCCAAGCGCTCATAACCACACGGTCGATGCGATCCTGGTCCTCGGCCGAATTTCTATGCAAAATAGACTCAATATCTGGTGGCTGTACCAAACCCGTAGACAGGCGACCTGTTGACTCAGCGCAAGCACCCGACGTAGTGAGGTCAATATGAACCGCTTGTGGCATGTTGACAGACGCAGGTTGTAGATGTAGGCAGATGCCGACGAGGCGCAGTGGGAGAAGTAGACACGGTCGCAGGGGTATGTCCTCCTTAATACCCCGCGTCTGTCAGCCTCCATGCCTATGTCAGCCAACGTAGGTACCAACAAAACCGAAATTTGTACTATGATGCAACAGAGACATAAATTCATGTGTCACTAATATGTTTATGAACACAAACAACTTATGCAACTATGAACTTGTAGCCGGATACAACGACACCATAAAATCCTGCAACAATGAAAACGTTGTCGGATACAAGAATACGGGTTAACTAGCGCAATCTTGGAAACGCACGGAGTTCGAAACGAAGTTGCCCAGATACCTAGGGATCTTCGGAGGGGTAGGCAGGAGGTTAGATCTAGGTGGTAGTACGCCCCTTGAGGGAGCGTCGGCTAGATTTAAGTCGCTCGGTACCCATTCCATAGACAGCCAGATATTTGACAACTGGAAGGTGGAGACAATGTTACGCAATATCAGGTTTTGTTGCATGCTGCGGGAGTAACCCGATTTGAGTGCTCCAACAACGCCGGCGTTGTCTGATTTAATGACAACATGGCAATTGCGGTATCCAGATGAGGTGAGACAACAGACTGCAAGATCGACGGCAACCATCTCCGCCCATCCTATATCTCTGCCCTCGCCACGCCAGCCCTCCTTCAATTTCCACGCTAACCATCGGTGGTCCAAAACCAATCCTATTCCCCAAGACGTCGAAGCGTCGACGTAGATCTTTACCGGTAATGCATCCGGAGGGCGCTTGATTTCTATGCCACACCAACGTGACAAAGTATCCTTCCACCAAGTGATGTCTGCCACCACAGCCTTGCTTGGTCGATGTCTGAGGAACGGGGACGCTCCAATGGGAAAAGAGGAGCGAAAGGCATACAAGGATGGAAGATGAGAGTGTCCTGATGGGAGGACCATACACACATGGTTCAAGGTTCCTATAACCAACTCAATCTGCTTTGCGGTCACCCCCGAGGACGTTTCCCAGCCCGTGAGCTTGTCCAAATATTTAGTTCTCTTATGCAGAGGAAGTTCGACGGTTTTTGTGTCCAAGGACCATGTGAAGCCAATGTAGTTGAAGGAAGCCGCAAAGGGCATGTGTTTGTCTGCGGCCCAAGGCCACCCAAGGAAATCTGCTATTGACCAGATCAAGGACTCATTGTAGCTGTATACGTAAGGTGTTGTCCTCGATTTTGGGTAACGGAAGAAGATGAAATCGTCTACCCACTTCAGGACGGCCTCAATACCAAAGTGTCAATAAATGTAAACTATTGTGTCCACAACAGAGCCAAATATGCCGGGGGCACACGAGATACCAAAATTAAGGCAAAAATTGAAATGAACGAGTCCATCAATCAACATGGCAAGAAGAGGCCAATCATCGGGCCTTGTGGGTATATTGCAAAAGGTGGAGTCAACGTCAAGGACGGAGACCTGGGTCCCTGGTGGGGCATCTGCAACTAGGAGCCAACAATCTGCAAACGTGCCCCAATTGCACTTGAAATGTGAAGCGTCTATCAAAGAGTTTATGGAGGGAAAACTAGGGTCATTGTGAGGGTAAGAGGGATCAAGAGTAACGCGCAGTTTGCCACCTGCGCTTTTGATAACATTCAAAGGAGCCGTCCGAAAGTTGCCAAAGAGTCTGGTGGCCGAGGTGGGAGAGAAGCCAGGAGAAACACAACCAAGTTCTATTTCTTTCTTGTACTTTGTTGTTACAAACGTATGAGCTGCGTCGGAGCGATAATGATTATGTGGCGTGTAGGTGTAATCCAGTTTATAAGAGTCGAGACCAATGCTGAAACCATGGTGGAGGCCTTTTGGCACCTCGGCAAAACAATCTAATACCCCGGCGGCCATCAAAGCTGATTCCCAGCGATCGGTGTGCAGAGGAGTAGAAAGCGGAAAAATAGAGTCAAGTCAAACAGGCCTGCACTCCGTGCGCACTAGATCCGCAGAGGGAACAAATGTGGGCATGGTTGCAGTCGCTGCCCCTATTGCAAGATGTAGACCCATTGAAACCAAAACAGACTGTGGCACCACCGGGCGCCCTCCAAGCTCGTCTGACCTTCTGGAGGAACCTGGGGTTTGACTTACAGTGCATGAGTTTGTGGTCGGTAGAGCCACAAGACATGCACTTGTTCCGCTTCGGGGGAAACGAAGACGAGCCAAAGGACTTGGGCTGTTCATGGTGGCGACCTGCATGCGAGGGGTGAGTGAGGAGAGAAGAGGAAGATTGGCTCCTCGCGAGAAAGGATGCCATCTCTGCAATCCAAGCGTCATGCTCGTGGGTCAGACATTCCTGCCAAATGTCTGGCTGGAAGGTGTCCATCCGGAATTCATGCGATTGCTGAACATATAAAGACCGCAGGTGGCGATCATAGTCCAGGACCACCGAGAAGCGGAGGCGAGCATTCGGCATGTGCTTCAGGTGCCGGAAATGTTTCTCAAAACCATCGGCAATCTCGTTGGCCACTGGGCCTCCAACCGAAACATCCTCCTCTGTCCGGAGATGGACCCGAATGGCCTCCACCAAGTTATCAGCTGCACCGCTCCACTCGTCGAAGGACAGCTTGTCCTCCTTGGAAGCATCAAAGGAGGAAGAAATTGGGCGCAACTTCCCATTGGCCAGGACCAACGTAGAATCCAAGGAGGTAGTCTCACGTGCGGCCTGCCGACAAGCCTCGTCCGAGAGGCAGTCCAAAGGGATGTAGTCTAACATGCCCTGCTCCAGCGCTAGCACTACTCGTCTGGGGAAGACTTTGTCCGCAGCCAACAGCAAATGGCCCACAACAGGAGGACGGCCATGGCGCGCATGATGCACTGGCCCCAGAGATGCATCACAACAGGCCGCAGCCTCACCCAGCAACATCCCAGGAGCGACAGGTCTACGCAACGAGGGGATTTCAAGGGCCGGCTGCAAAACTCCCAGGGCGCCATCAGCGGATCGCCCAGATGAGAGGACCCTATGGGGAGAAAGCTGCCCAGGCCCTCCGTCGCGGAGAACAAACGGTTCCTCCAATCCCTCCGCGGCCTGGGCGGGGGGAGAATGAACAGTACGCCCATACTCAGCATAGATGGTATCTAGTAAGTCTGCATAATAGATCAGCTCTGACGTCTCAAGAGGCGCAGAAAGGTAATAAATGAAGAGCGCCACGAGTGCGCTATTAAATTAGAGCGGTCCAGTAACTACGAACTAAAGGGGAAATGGCGACAAGGAACCAGAAGGAAGATGGAGTCCCAAAGGATGAACATGGAGTCATGCAGAAAAAGAATCAAGGGGACTACAAAACACAGAGGACCCACAAAATTCACACAACAAGAAGCAATAGAGAAACACCCTGCATATAGAGAGGTGAGAAGGAGAATTATGAACATCAAAAGGAACCACAAAATTATAGAGGACCACGAAACATAGAATAAGAAACAACAAAGAAAAACCCAATTGAATAACACCCAGGGAATTATGAATATATAGAGAAATAGAGAGAAACCAAGCCCCGAGGGCATATAGAGAATTAAGATCTATAGAAACTATGAAGGGGAAACAGACTTAAGATCTATAGAAATTACGAAGGGGGAAATAGACTCAAGAATTATAGAAGAAATTATGAAGGGGGAAAACAGAATTAAGAATTATCGAGATTATGAAACCCCAAGCCGGGCGCAAGCGGGGAAATAGAACAGACGCAGCCCGCTAACGGGAGGCCGGAAGCCCAAATGTATGCGGAAAATGTGCTCACCTCGGTGAGAGACTTCCGAACCAAAGGCCTGCAGAACACTGACGAGCTGGGTATCTGTCATGGTAAGTGTGTGAGGACGAGGCTCGTCACGAGGATCCCTCCTGGACCTGGAGCCTCCGACCCTATCAAGGGAGGGAGAACGCCTGGCCTGGAAGGCCGGCCGATGAGTACCTGGATCATGGGGAGGGGTGGAGCGAAGACGTACCCCTTCTACACCTGGTGCCCCCTCCCTAACAGGAGTGCATGGAAAGTTCTCCCGACCTGCTGGAAACATGGGAGTTGCATTGCGCAATGCATCATCAACCGCACTAGGCAAAATTTCTACGTGTCCGTTGTGCTGCACACGCGCCGGTCTGTCGGGAGTGTCGGCAATGACCCGCGTACGCTTGGCTTGCAGAACCATTGGAGACGGTGCCGGCCGTGTAGCTGGTACCCGAGGGGTCAAGGACCCCAAGCCTTGTCCAAGAAGGCCTGGTTGCGGGCCAGTCAACGCCGTAGGTCTGGCGGGAGAGGCTAGTGGTGCAGCAGGCGGAGGAGCCGCCGGGCCCGAGGCAGCCGAGGGCCCCTCAAAGGCTTCTCGCTGACCTAAGGTCCCTCCCTCCTGTCCAACTCTGGTATCTTCTTCAACGCGCATCGTTGCCTGGCCCAGCAATGCGGAGGTGAGGGGCCGGTCCCTCTCTACCGAGGGTTGCCGAGAGGCCTCTCGACGGCCGCGGCCACGTCCCCGGGAAGTCATTATGTATCCTGTTAAGACTGTGTAGATAACCTAGCTAGACCACGTATACGCGAGGTGATGGTTACTGGTTGAGGTGAGCGCAGTCATGCCTCTTGTCACAAGCCAAAACAAGTCTCTCGTTCCTTCTGTGCCTCCCTCCCGATAGACCCCATTGTTTCCAAGTGTCACATATTGCTTGTTGGATGCAGCAAGTATGGAATAGATGCCACTTGCTGCACCACGCTTTGGACGTATGATGAACACTTCCCACGTGGATGCGGTACCGTGGGAGGCTGAGATGGTATATGATCCGCTGATGTCTGCGGTAACATATTGGTTCGTAGATACCGCCTTGATGGTCCCTGCGTTTGGAGCAAACGCAAGCTGGAATTTGGTAGCAAGACTTTGAGAGGCAGGAGTCGCAATGAGATCGGGAAGAGTAGATGCGGTGACATAGAAATTGGTGGTGACAGACTGGATGTAGAAGGTGCCAATTGGGTTGGAAGGTGCTGAGGCACATACATTGGATGCTCCGGGACAAGTGGACAAAAAGTAAAGTTGATTGCTGAAGGTGTTTCCGGTTCCCCACGACGTTAACGAGGAGGAAAGTTGCGCTGCAGCCCCTGGGTTAGCTTGAGAGTATGCGAGATAGATCATAGATTTCCATTTGTTGCCATAAGTAGCACTGTTTAATTCTTGAAGTGTGTAATCATGAACAGCATGTGCCCAAGCTGTATCATACATGTATTCATTGATGGGTGTCACAGGTAAAATCTGGATAGCAGCAATTTCGACCTTGTGGTCTCCCCAGAAGCTACAAACGAGGTTGGGAGAGGCACAATAACAAAAAATGGAGAGACGCTCACAGCCATGCGCCTGCCTGCCAGTCCATGACATTGTCCATTGTAACGAGATTACAAAGACCTTGTTCAGGATATGGCTGATCTCTGTCTGTGGCGCTAGTATTGAGGGATTTGATGACATATGACCTTGAGCGTCATCAATTCGTCATATCATGTGTGGTCACCTTTCTTATCACTTCATAGTTAAATCATTATGATGAAATCATGTTATCATACATGACGAGTGTCTTACTAGCAACAAGTTAAATACGGCCCCTATTCCCTGAGGTTCAAACATTCCTTGTGTTTGAACCTCAGGTACGTTAATTAACTTACTTTGTAACTCGCAATCACTCAATCAAACATTCCTTGCGTTTGAACCTCAGTGTGAAATATAATTCATGCTATTACATATCATTTCAATCTGTGCAATGCTTCGTCAGGTTATGGGCCCCAAAGTTAGCAAAACAGTTTCCGATACCTTGCAGTTCGCGAAACTAAATGGCACAAACTATCACGTTTGGTCTGATAACATGAAATCGGCGTTGCAAGCCAAATCGCTCTGGGGTGTTGTATCTGGTCGCGAATTGTGCCCTCCCAAACCCCTCGCAGAATTTCCCAAACTTACAGCCTTCGCATCTTCATCTGGTGAAGGTGAATCTTCGGTTAAGATCGAAAAGGAAGGACAAGAAATATTCGACATACTGCAGTCAAAAGAATATCTTGTGTGGGAGACTTCTTGCGAAAAACATAATCATTGACTTAACAAAGACAATGCGGCAATGGGATTAATACGTAATTCCATTGAATACGCACAACGCGAATCTATTATCGACCTGAAGAGCTCAAAGACCATATGGGATCAATTACATACCCAATACGTCGACCAACAAAGTGGCGTCAACATTCACTATTACTATCAGAAATTATATGCAAAGAAATGGGACGGACTTACCTCTATATCTGACCATATCGGATTCTACTTTAACATCCGTCGCCGATTCCTTGAAGCTGATCATGACGTGAATGATCATGCGATCATCAATGCAATTTTACTTTCCTTACTGCATTCGCCTGCATGGGAAGTAGTGAAGCAGAATTTACTGCTTCGAGGAAACTCCCTTAAACTTGATGATGTCTCCACTGAACTGATGCTCGTATATGAACGCATTAGTCATGAAGCGAACTTGTCGACGAAAACTGTGGCATTTGTAACCAAAAGCGGCAATACTCCGAGTGTGAGCAAATCTAATACAAAATCAGCAAAGAATAAGCAAAAAATCAAAAGAGAACCAAAGCCTGACAATATTTGTCACAATTGCAGAGAAAAGGGACACTGGAGTCCCAAATGTCCGAAACTGAAGAAATCAAAAGGCGTAGGAAATGCTAATCTAGCTGTAAACAAGTTGAAAGATCAAAGCCGCGAAGTAGGTAAAGTTTTGATGGCTACTTACGATGGTATGCCTTCAGGATTGCTACTTGATAGCGCCGCCACTTGTTATATGATCGCCGACAAACATTATTTTATCCAATACAAGGAGGTACATTCGCAACACGTATCTGTTGGGGGACTCAATCAATTGCCTGTATCTGGCATTGGCAGCATTGGGTTCAGGACTAACCTTCATGAAGGTACTAATGACGTTATCCTTCATGATGTGCTTCATATCCCTACTCTTGGGGCGAATCTCATCAGTCTCGGAGTTCTCCAACGTGCTGGGGCTATTATAAAAGGACTTAACTTTGGTATATCCCTATCATGGAATGATCGTGAATTCTTGCAAGTGAATCTAATTGGATTGAAGGGAACTTTGTATCGAATTGAAACCATCATTCTTGGCAATAAAGATGGACATCTCGCGTTCATAGCGAGCGAATCAACCATGAGATTATGGCATCGTTGATTTGGACACATCAATCCACGAACAATAAAGTCTATGGTCGATAAACAATTAGTAACCGGAATCAATATCAAATTACCTCAAGAGTTCGATTGACTGTGTAGTGGCTGCACTCAGGGCAAGGCTACTCGTCCTCTATTGCCTGAGTCCAGTACCACCAAGTATGCCAAAAATGAACTCCTCGTGATGGATTTGACCGGTCCGATGAGTGTACCAACTTGGGATGGATATTTATATGCGCTACTTGTCATCGAGGCGAGTTGTCAATTTCCAGTTGGAAGTCTCCTCAAAACCAAAGAGGAAGTGGGAGAAGTCGTTCAAAATATAGTTGCAATGTTTGAAAAGCAAGGCGGCAAATTGGTCAAAATTATATGCACCGACAATGGGACAGAATTTGTGAATTCTACGATGGAAAAATTCTGTGTGTGAAATGGTATTAGACACGAGACAACTAATCCTTATCGCCCGCAACAAAACGGTATAGCCAAACATGGAATCGCCGTTATTATGGAAATGGTCAGAAGTATGCTCCATGGTGCTAAGATGGACTTACGTTACTGGGGAGAGGCATTTATGTATGCTGTATATCTTCGTACGCTGACTCCGACATCAGCTCTCCAAGGAAGAATTCCTGTTGCTGAATGGAATAACAACAGTCGTCAACCCAATCTATCCCATCTCAGGATTTTTGGTTCGCTTGGATGGGCACACGTTCCTAAAGAGGTCCGCCATGGTAAACTTGAATCAAGGGCTGTCCGTGTTCTAATGCTCGGATGGTGGGCAGATGAAACCAAGGAATACCGACTTGAAGATCTCAAAAACGGCAAGTTGATCACATCCCACGATGTTCAATTCCACGAGGATGATACACCTAGCAAACTTGCTTATATTGAAAATGGTATCACTAAATCTTTGACAAATGATATCAATAACTTGATTGATACTGCACTGTATCCAACGACGGACTCACCATGTCAGGTGGAAATAGTTTCACCTCCTAATGATGAAGCTATAGATCCTGAGACTGAAGAATTGTCCCAACCAGAGTTTAGAACTCCATCTCCTGGAACGCTTCAATATCCCTCACCTTCTCCTCCATCAATGCCAATTCGGTCCATTTCTCCTATCGAAATACCTCCTGCACCTCGAAAGTCAAAGAAATGGGAAGATCTGCCCAAGCGTGAACCCTCCACTCGAGAACGTTGTATGCCTGAACGATACAGACAAGATGAAACTCGGGAAGAACAAACTCATGTAGCATTTGTAGCAACCTCTGGTTTGTCTTACCCTGAAGCCATGAAGAGTTCTCATGCCGATGAATGGAAGCAAGCTGTTAAAGCTGAATATGAACAATTAGTCCATAAAAGGGTGTTTGAAGAAGTCGATGAAATACCTGCCAGGAAGAAATCTATTGGAAGCAAGATTGTCTTGAAGGAGAAACTTGATGAGAACGGCAAACACGCTAAGTACAAAGCTCGTATTGTAGCTCAGGGTTTTTCTCAAGTTCCTGGCGTTGATTTTGACAAGACCTTCTCTTCAGTAGCAAAATTTACAACATTACGAATTTTCCTCATGCTTGCTGCATCTCTTGATCTCAAAGTCCATCAAATTGATGTGATCGGTGCCTATCTAGAAGGAAATCTAGATGAGGAAATCTATATGCGATCACCTGATGGAATCGGAAAGAGAAAATATTGGAAATTGATGAAGGCTATTTATGGATTAAAACAGGCGGGACATAAATGGAAAGAACGTCTGCATGGTGTCCTTATTGATCTTGGCTTCAAACAAACTTGTTCTGATGATTGTCTGTATGTGCTTTGGTCTGAAGGAAAAATTATACTATTGGTGCTAGTCTATGTCGACGATATGGCGATCGCTGGCAAAGACATCTGCAAGATTATATCTTTCAAGAAAGATTTGTCCTCAAACTTTGACATTACCAATTTGGGGGAACTACATTACATCTTGGGAATACAGATCACCCATGATTGTATCAATCGAACCATCCGCATGAACCAAGCTTCATATATCGACTCTATTCTAGAACGTTTCGGAATGACTACATGTTCCCCTGTTTATACACCAATCATCACCAATCATCAACTTACTGTGAAACAGTCGCCTAATTCCCATGAGGAAATCTTGGAATGTCAAGTGTATGCTAAAGGATTGAATTACCTTTCCCTTGTTGGATCATTACTCTATGCAACACAAACTAGGCCTGATATCCAATTTTCTGTCAACTTAGTGGCTCAGTTTGCAGGGAATCCAGGGATTCCACATCTCAAATCTTGCAAACGGATTATACATTACTTGAAAGCCACGAGAAACTTAACTCTTGAGTTGGGAAACTTGGATAATCGACAGGTCAAGTTGATTGGTTGGAGCGACGCCAGCTGGGGACAAGATAATTATGATCAAAAGTCGATTAGTGGTTGGTGCTTTGATCTCCATGGAAGCATGATATCATGGTCTTCCAAGAAGCAAAGCGTTGTCGCAACATCATCTGTAGAAGCTGAATATATAGCTTCTTCTAACACTACACGTGAAGTTATATGGCTTCGAAATCTACTGGCTGAACTCGATTTTCCTCAATCCACTGCTACGATTGTGTATACCGACAGCACTGGAAGCATAGCCCTCTCGAACAATCCAGTCGCCCATTCACAAGCAAAACATATTGATATACGCTATCATTTCATTCGAGACCACATTGCACGAGGAACCGTCAAATTAAAATATGTTTCTACCAAAGATATGCTAGCCGATGTTTTTACAAAGGCTTTACCAAAGACCACTTTCGAAATCTATCATGAAAAACTCGGTATTCGTCACTCCAAGGTCTCGTCGAGTGGGAGTATTGAGGGATTTGACGACGTATGACCTTGAGCGTCATCAATTCGTCATATCGTATGTGGTCACCTTTCTTATCACTTCATAGTTAAATCATTATGATGAAATCATGTTATCATACATGACGAGTGTCTTACTAGCAACAAGTTAAATACGGCCCCTATTCCCTGAGGTTCAAACATTCCTTGCGTTTGAACCTCAGGTACGTTAATTAACTTACTTTGTAACTCGCGATCACTCAATCAAACATTCCTTGCGTTTGAACCTCAGTGTGAAATATAATTCGTGCTATTACATATCATTTCAATCTGTGCAATGCTTCGTCAGCTAGCCATGAGATCAAGGTGCCAATACACTTGTGCAGCGTGTTGTTCTGTGGCGATCAATAGCCACGCGTAGTTCTTGATATCTGCGTTACCCGTGGCATCTGCCCACAAAAGTGCACCGTAGTATCCATTTACTGCTTCGCCAATGGACTCTTGATCACGACCATGTCAAAGGGTGAACAATCTACAGTAGTGCACCAGGCAATTGGAGACTTACGTCACGTGGGTACGGCTGCGCGCCATGATATGTTTTTTCTAGTTTATTTGCCGCACCTCAGTTCGTACCGCATTGACGTTCACGATACTGAGGTGTGTATCTCCATTAATCATTACACTTTTAGTTACTCACATTAGTTACCTAGTTGCACTACGTTTGTCTAGGTAATAGCAATATAGTTCGTACCGCATTGACGTTCACGATACTGAGTTGCACTACGTTTGTCTAGTGACTCACTGTACTCGCAACTACTGGACGTCGATCTCTGATAGACCACCCCCACCATTAGCGATACCAGAGGCTTTGGAATACAAAAGTTAGCTTAAAGTCCATGTACCCTAAAGTGTTGAGTATAAGACTCACACGACCAGTACGTCATAACAGCATCTTACGTTATCATATCCGGATACGGTTACCTCTCTCATATTTTATTTTATACTTATTTTATGTGGTGCCCTGGTGGCTCACTCTCGATCGGTATTTGCTAGGCTTTGCCTTCAAACCTTATTTTCTTGTCTTTCTAATCTAGATACACGAAGCTCTACCCTCAGTCGTACTACCACATACCGGAGTGACTGAGGGTAAGCTTCCTCTACTTACTTTACTTATTACCACAATACTTACGTTCATCCTGTAGACTAAATAACTGTCTACGTCTACAGGTAATATATTCAGTCGTACTACCACATACCGGAGTGACTGAGGACTAAATAACTGTCTACGTCTACATAAAGAAAACATGTATACCCCACGAATGACCGGCAAACCAGTCCCTGCATCGTGTAACAGGGAAGTATGGATCGTTCCTCGATGGATTGACAATGTCACGGAGGAACCACTTCATGGTTGGCCCGTATGTGTTCAACCAGCCACTGTCATGTCTAGCGAGACCGAATCAGAAGAACAACTCCACGACTGAAGAGAAACTGGTACTTTGCAATAACGGCTGCCGCAGCAAGGAAGTAGCCATAATGAAAGTGATGATCGTTGTAATATCCATTTCCGTAATCAACCCACACGTTGTTGTATCCGGCACGATTGATGATCCCACCCCACCCAGTTTCGTACGCTGGAATCGCGGTCGATGCTGAATTGAACTTTTTGTGAACTAAATTAGCAGGGATCGCAATATACAGATAAGATGTTTGTGACGAACCATATAACTAATTGAACCTTTCAGCCATTCAATGACAGACTGTACAAGATCATGCCGGCCGACATGTTCTGCGATCAAGCTGATAAAAAATTGGCACGAGTAGAGGCATGAAGAAAAAAGGCACTTGCGCCAGGCGCGAGACCGCCGCAAAGCGTCCACCAAAGAAATAAAAGTCGCCTGGCATTGTGACAGCAGGGAGGTTAGCAATTTCATACTGAAGGCCAGCTATCAGATTCTGAGTGCAGGACGCGTCCGGAGTACGAGGTGCGTTCCAAGTGATTGTCGAGAGGTTATAGACCAAGTTCCAGACGTTCCCCAAGGCGGGTACATATGCCCTTTAGTGGTAAGGTACGAGAGAGAAGATGTCGGCGGGAAGTTTGGATTTTGCGTTTTAATGCTACACAATCTTCATCAGAAGCTGGACAGAAAACTCCTGACACTACATACCGATGATGAGGCCATGTCAACATAAGAAGGTTGGCTGCATTCCCAGTCACCGTCCACGTGAAGCGAAGTGTGCCGACGTCTCCGTTGAAGTCGTAGTCTGTATTTACGCCTGTAGGGTAGTTCGAAACATACTGATCAAGAAGAGCCTTGTGGGAGGGAGCGTTCAACTTTACTACGCGCAGTACACCTTTGAACTGTGCACCAGCAACGATCGTACCAGCATTATTCGCAGTAAGGCGGAGCGCTCCAGACAAAGAATATATAATATAGGTGCCAGCACCGTTGACAACTTGAAACGAAGTACCGGTGACAGTGGCTGTGGACGCGTCAAACTCCACTCTGTGCTTGTCTAAAATTTTACTCACTGCTAGCGCCACTGCCAAGCACATTGCCAGCGAAAGACGTGATAGTGTAGAGATAGACTCTCAGCTTTTCCCTCGTGGCGGTGGCGTCGGTTACTTCCCGGTTATCAAGTCGGGTTTTCTCTTTGTCATTCCTTTTACTCTATCCTCTTGCTCTACGATCGTTGACGATCGTAGCTATATAGGTCTTTTCAGCCACCACTAGACCGGTGGTATTGGTCTGCATCCAAATCTGGAAATCCCTCAGTTCTTTCCATAAGACTGAGGGTACGTCTTCCTTAGTAGTCTTTGGTTTTACATTAACTTACGTCTAACCTGTAGAGGATCTCTTACATTTCGTACTACAGGTTAATATAAACAGTTCTTTCCATAAGACTGAGGAGGATCTCTTACATTTCGTACTACAGTTACAAAGTAGTAATATATAAAATTGACTGTATGGCCTGCGAAAAGGACTACCTCATCCCTCGATACGTTGAGCTTTATGAGCCTGAGGAACCGTTCATCCTGGAAGAAGGCTTGGCGAGTGATGTGGATATCAATCCCATGATAGAATGGATCAGTCTTGTGATATGGAAGATGATTAGCCTGAGATGAACATTTTATCCTCTTTCTCCAATTTGACAAGTCTTTTGCTGATTTTGTGCCAGTTCCCCTGAACAATGACTTAGAAACAAAATAAAATAATAGTTGCAAAGAGATCATCATAAATCACTAGTGTGATGTGCAGCTTTCATGAATCCGGAGGTGATGTGGGCATATTAGTAGTCAAAAAGGTGCTTAGGATAAGTGAATATCTTCTACAGGAAGCATAGAGTCATCAGCCCTAGTTGCATGTAGCCTTGACAACAAGTTGCCACAGAGGAAGAGAAGTCTGGAGCAAGCAATAGATCGGTCCATTACTGTAACACACCAGACAAAACTTACAAAACCAAGGACTTTCCCTAAACCAAAGCACAAAAGGCGATACCTGGGGAAGGGACACACTTTTGTGTTCGACCCGGGGTCTCCATTGTCGAGGAGCGTTCAAGCAGCTTCGGTATAAGTTAGCAGACTCTGCCAAAGCTGAGCGTTGAGCATTGACGTTGAACGTTTATGATCAGAACAAAGAGGCATGGGTCCGCGTGGCAACCAAGTCAACGTCGTTGAAAATGTCTTGTCGGGAAAATCCCTACTGTGAGGCAGAGCGCATGAACGGTTACAAAACTAATCTCAGTAATTTTCTCGATGAGAAACTAAAGTCATGTTCAGATTCAATCCGGGGTTACTGTAGCAATTCATTGAAGAATCCTTCAAACTAGAGTCGTGTTCGGGGATCTCCTTAGAAGAAAAACGATCAAATGACTGGTCATGATGAGGATAAAATTTACTCACGGTTCCATCATGGCAAGTTCTTCAAGGATAACTTCTGCACGATTCTGTACCAACATCTCACGAACCCTTGTACGGGAGTTAAGCCTGCGCATACAGGGTCATTGGAACCAAAGCACCTCATAGAAAATGAAATAAACGTACGTTACCTACAGAAAAGGAGTGACCAAAAGTTGTACTTGGCCACGGTACTGACCATACTTACCAGCATGGAGTTTACGTAGACTGTATAGCATCCAATAACCAATGCGTGAGAGGAAGATAGTTTCGCAATACTCACATTCTGTGCTAATCGTGACAAAAGCTGATTATTCTCATCAATTAGCTTCAAGGTTGTGAATTTATATGATATACCAGTGTAAAGGACACTTGTTGGAGGAGCGATATAGTACTAGGGTAGGAGAGGGCCTTTAGACAACTATGCCCAAGCATGGCACACTGTACATGACTCACAGACATAAGCACGCAGGTTGCAGTGATGCTTGTCAGTACACCATTGCCCAGACTGTACATCCATTAATGACATCACAATATATATATTAGTTGGCACGGCTTACCTGAAGACAATTAGACGATTGATCGTGTTTTCGGACCTAAAGGAAAACCATGAACCTTGAGTTTAGGCCACTCACGGAGTATTCCTCACGATTTGAATCCGCTGCGCATCCTGTTCAGAAAGTAGACAAGAGATGTGCTTATGGCTACATCACAGGTGATAGTCATCGCCAAACTAACTGAGTACGGAATCTTCCTCCGACTCAAATCAGCATCCTTTCTATGGCTCGAGAGATCACTATCCTTACGTGTAGTGGCGGTGTCCTGATAATGTATACTGAGGGGTTTCCATATCTACATCAAACATTCAGTATCCTTGATCACTAGGAAATGAACAGTGGACGCAAACTCTGGAGCATTGCCAGCTAGGTTGATTAATTAGGTACCCGCATCAGACAAACTAAAACGACGGAGTTTACTTACCTAGCCCAGTGCCTAGTCGAGGTCAGCAAACACATCCGAAAAACAAAGTTCAACTTACACAGTTGAGCGACAGACGTAGTAAGCTAGAAGAAGATCGTGGGCACTGAAGACACACAGATATGGTATTCTGCATACGATGAATGCAACAAGGTGTTTTTGCCATCGATTTCCCAAACTGACTACAGAAAATGGTGTAGGTGATGTAATTTTCAAATTGAAAATTACACCTCAATAAGAGGATCTGAGATATACACTAGACTCACGGTGATAGATTCTCCATGCATAGAAGCTGATGAAATCGTACCGATGAGTTGTTGTAAATTGAACTTGTAGGGACACACCTCTGAACCACTGAAGCGATGATAAGCTGTAAAACAACAAAATGAAAAAAGATTCCTAAAAGCGGGGAATGTTAACATGCTGTCATTGTTGTAGAAATCTGCCAAGAGTGTCATTCTTCACACTGACAACTGAGATAAACTATTCCACGTACTGCAGATCCTCTACAAGAACAAAGTCAGCATCATGGACTACAACTAGGACAGACTGACAAGGGTATGTTAAGAGCTATCAGTATGTTCTCGGGTAACTTGCAAACAATGAGATTCAAGTGCACTGCCTGCGCCTGGAAAGCTATGTTTAAGCCCTCCATGATGCTAAGAAATCTCACAGTTCAGAATACCTAATAGAAAGGGGATGAGTTTATAGAACTCACAAAAGCAGAATAACCTGACGGCACCGGATGATTTCTCACAACTTAATTGCTCAGAAGGGATGCACTCACTAATGCTTTAAGAAGCCTATGATCTCTAGGATATGCGCGGAAATAATATACTGTTTGTGAGCATGTAATCCCAAAAAGCCTATAAGAGAGAAAGTTAGGCCGAGAAAGAATGCAGGAAACGCAGATACCCAAGGCTGGTCATCACAGCTAGATCACGGGAAGAATGAGAAAGCTTGTATCATTATTGTTGACAAGGAAGGATGTACCTGCCAAATAGGGGTCCCCGATACTACCAATATTCAACATTAGTATTTAGAGTGAATGATTGAGCTGCTTGCACGGTGATACTGGGGAATACAATAATGGGTCCTTTTATCTTGTTAACAGTTTCATACATCTACCAGTTAACATCAAAGCATGGCTGTGCACGGGTAAAAGCAGTGGCAATGGAGGTATCACCGTATCAGCAGATTTACCATACGGAATACCTATGGGAATGACGTTGAGCATGGAATCACAATGTTACCTTATAAGACGTAGTTTGAGAAATGAGCAGATCATCAGTGTCCAAAAGATGTTTGATGGCTGCGTGCGGAAATAACTTCGCAATGAAAAGTTGAGGATGTTTCAAAGGATCTCCAATCAACGATCAAAGACTATTGAGATTGATAATTATCGGGGCCAAGATTAGTCTGCTTCTAGACGCGCCTGCCTTAGTGGTGGTCCCAAAATTCCCACGAAAAAGTCACGTTTCTGCCATCACGTGTAGTCGCGTCCCTAATTAGAGCTCCTGACTGAACACAATGTACGCGTCTGAGACATAGAATAGAATCCAAACGACTGATGCCTCAGAAAATCTCGAGTTTAAGTTTACGGACGAGAGAGGGTGGAGTTTGTGTCGAGAACTCCTGAAGAAACACCTCAAATTCACCCCACACGACTACCAGCTAGAAGGTGTGACCCATGCACTTGATGGCGTCGATGTCATCGCTATAACGGCTACGGGGTCAGGGAAATCAGCGTACATCTACATGCTGTTATTTCTTTTGCAGGAACTGGCCAAGAATCCAGCTGCTTCCCCATCGAAGAGATCATTCCCGTGTAATCCCCTGTTGGTGGTGATTGCTCCGACGCTCGCGCTACAAGAAGATCAGGCAGGTGACAATACATGTGTTTAATAGAGCAGTGCTCAGCATAATTTAGGTGCGGACAATGTCCGAGTTTGGCCTGAAGGCATACGCTGTGAATTCCGATACACGAAAGGCCACCGAAATTGTTGGCCGCAATGTGTGGGACATTGCAATGGCCAAGGACGTTTCTATCATATTCATTTCACCCGAAATGCTTTTGACACGAGGTTTTGCAAATGTTCTCCAAAGGCCATCATTCAAAGAACGCATCTATGCCCTCCTCACTGATGAAGTTCACTTGATATGTACATGGAGCGGCTCATTCCGACCTGATTTCCAGCAGATTGGTTACATTAGAGCACGCTTCCCAGAGACAACAGTTTTTGTTGCAATGACAGCTACGTTGCGTCCAAAACCTCTGGAAGGTGTATGCCAATTGCTGGGTCTTCAAGAAGGGAAATACCAGCTCATCCGAAGAAGTAATTCACGTCGTGACGTCCAGATCATTGTCTGGACATTGCAGGCAAACACGCAGTCCTATAAATTCCCTCAACTCAATTGGGTTCTGAAGAAAAAGAGGAAGGTTCTTATCTTCTGTTCATCAATTCGATATGGTTACAACCTGGCGGTCTATCTTTGGTGACTTGATCCAAAGATGGCTGCTGTTGAGCAAAACATCCGACTCTTCAATTCGCTGAATGAGCCAGGGTACAACAGCAAAACCCTTGATATTCTCAAAGGTTCAGACCAAGCCAACATTACCATTGCCACTGACAAGCTCTCAGTTGGCGTCAACGTATCTGATTTTGAAACGGTAGTTGTTATTGACCCCAAAGACCCCAATGATCTCATTCAGAAAGGTGGTCGAGTGGGGCAAGACAGGAGCAAGGTTCAAAACCCTCGCATTCCAGCAGCTATTGACAAGGAGTACAATAACCCAGTTGACAAACCCTGTTCTCCTTTGTGCGTCACCTGTCTCCATAATCTGCCACCACCACCCCGAGACCTCTGTGACTGCAGTGGATGTCAACCTGAGCTGGTTGATGTCATAGACAAATCCAACTCAAAGAAGCAAAAGAAGTTGCTACCTATTGGTATCCAAGTGACTGAGAAGATGAAGGAAGTAGCCAATCAGTGGCTTTGTATATTCCAAAAGGATCTTTGGAAGCAAGGTGATCCAAAGAGGACAGGGAGTGTCCCTGTTGTGGCATTTCTCCCAGACAGCATCATTGCAAGCATTGTTGGAAATATGGACACTCTACTTGCAAAAGACATCCTCAATTTGGTCCCTGCAGACTTTGTACATTCACTGCTTGCCCCCTTTGTTCATTGAAACCAACAACTGGATCACAGTGCATGCAAGGGGCTCATTGACGTGCTATTTGAGCTCCATCAAACCTGCAACAGAATGCAAGCCAAGGCTAAAGCAGCCGCAGCAACCAAATGTCTTGAGGCTAAAGCACAAGCAGCATGCCTCCAGAAAGGAGAAGAGAGTTAATTATACAAGTATTTGTAGGTATATACTGTTAGAACTCAAGACCAATATTCTATTATGTTTGTAAGTATGCGAGTCCTCAGTCCAGAATAAGTGACTGGGATTATGTTGTACCTATTATGTTCGTAAGTATGCGAGTCTAATAGTACGACGTTAGAGGGAGTTAATAGTCCGTAGGTGTGAATATTGACGTACCCTCAGTCCAGAATAAGTGACTGAGGGTGCGTCTGTGTACGTAGTAGTATATATAAGTATTCAGACAATGGAAGAGATAAACGATCAAAGAGGTAGGGCGTACAAAGAAAGTAATGTGATATGTGATGTGTGTGATTGGGGCGAGGTGACGGTGGCCATGTAATCCAACACTCCTCCTCACCGGAACTTCGCTCCTCCTTGCGTGGGATCATGGTGAGTACTGAAGACCAAGCAGGGCGCGCAGGCGGGTGAATAATGGGGTGGCCAGGGCTTTAGTAAAGAGGTCGGCTACATTATGTTTTGTATTGACATATCGGATACACAGTTCGTTAGACTGTACTCGTTCGTGAAGGAAATGATATTTGATGTCGACGTGCTTGACTCGTGCATGGAGGGTGGGGTCCTCTGACAAGTCGATAGCGGCATTGTTGTTGCAGAGGATGGGTGTTGGTGCAGAGACTATATCGCCGTAACCAATGCCTTTCATGAGTGAACGGAGCCATACGCATTCCTGGGCGCTTTCGAAGGCGGCCATGTACTCGGCCTCGCACAAAGACGCCGCGACTGTTTTCTGCTTTCTAGCGGCCCAGGAGATTGCGCCAGATCCAAGGCTCCAAGCATATCCACTGATGCTCCATCGTGTGTCTGGGCAATTTGCCCAATCGGAGTCAGTGAACCCAGTCAGATGGAGCACGCCATCGTTGTCACCAAGAGTAAGCTTCAGGTCACGAGTTCCCTTGAGGTACCGCACCAGTCTGATCGCGGCGTTCCAGTGAATTGTAGTGTAATTGTTGACGAACTGCATTAATTGTTGTACGGCATAAGCTATGTCCAGGCACGTGGATATCACTACATAGAGTAAGCAACCAATGAGAGAACGGTACGGCGTACGGTTCAACGCGAGCTGTTCCTCATGAAAGATTGTCGAGCAATCAATCCATCGCAGCTTCAGGCCTGGATCGAGGGGGAGTGAAAGTGGTGCCGCGTCCTTTTGGCCGAATTGGTGAATGATCTTGTCAATTAATGTGGTTTGGGATAGTTGAACTAGTTTCCTGCCGCGATCCCATTTGACAGAGATTCCTACGACGTATCTTGGTATGCCGAGATCTGTAATCGTCCACTCGGAGCGCATCTGCGATTTAAAGTGATCGTTCTCGGTTTTGGAGCTGGAAATCGACAGGAAGTCGTCGACGTGCAATGCAGCAATCGTAGTGCCTGAGTCTCGTCTGCGAAAATAGACGCAGGACTCACATGCAAGACGGATGAAACCCCATGAGATCATCTTCTCGTTAACGGTCGTATTCCAGATGCGGCCAGCTTGTTTCATCCCATATAGGCCGCGCATAAGGCACCAGATCCAATCTTCCTTGCCCGGTTCTTCAAATCCCTCTGGTTGTTGCATGTACTGGGTCTCGTCCTCGGGGAGAATGCCATATAGGAAGGCCGTCTTAACATTGATCTGAGTGGCATCCCACCCCTTTGCAGCGGCGATGTGAAGGAGAACTCGCCATGATTCCATGCGTGCAGTAGGTGAGGTTGTCCTTTCCCATAGATTTGTTCAAACCCTTTGAACACTAGGCGTACCTTGTGTCATACTGCTTTACCAGTCTCGTTGCGCTTGATCTTGAAGACAGGTCTACCCTTCCGGATCTTGTGGCCCAGTGGGACTTGATCTCTAGGTATGAGTTTGTAGACTCCCATGTCCTTTAGTGACCGTAGCTTGTCCTCGTATGCTTCTCGCCACTTGTGTGCATCAGGTGACTCGAGTGCTTCTCGCCATGTCGATGGTTCATCGCCTAGGTCCAGGGTAATGGGATCAGCCTGCAATTCGGCAAGCGCAAGCAAGTGTTCTATCTTGTCCATGGTTGCAACGTTGGCTAGGTCGGGGATGTTTGGGACTGGATCATCATTGCAAGCTGCGTCTTGCGATGTTGTGTTGGCTGGTGCTGTCTTGACTTGGCGGTGTTCGGCCCTTGCTGCTTGAACCCTGGTTGCGGCATCACGAGAGTCTTGAATAGCGCGTTTGAGGCATGTAGCTGGGGGATTTTCTGGTTGCGATCTAGTTGTTGGTATCGGTATGCGGTTGGATCTTCGTGGTATCGTTTCTTGTGGCGGGTTATCGACGGCTTGTGGTGCAACTTGATCATCCAGGACATGTGGAGTCGACGGGATTGAGGCAATAGGTAGTTCGTCTTCATCGTCGTCTTGGGCAATAGCGATAGGATTGTCTGTAGATGTATTCTCAATTTGGCTGATAGTTCTTGGCTCGTTGTGTGGCGCAGTCAGTGTCGACAGTGAAGTGGTGACCTCGGTGGTAGTTGGGTGCCCGTCGTGTTGTTCCAGGAACCTTATGTGGTAGGATTCATGTATTTTCCTTGTTATTGGATCGTAGCAGCGATACGTTTTGGAGTTTAGCCCGTAGCCAATAAGCACACATTTGATGCTTCGTGCGCTGAGTTTTGGGTTGTACTCATTCTGAATCAGGACAAATGCACGGCACCCTATCTCGCGCATGTACGAATAGTCGGGTGGTCGATTGTACCAGAGCTGGAATGGTGTATTACCTTTCAGGGATTTAGTGGGCGTCTTCTG
>QLOM01003006.1:0-26267 GCA_003313785.1 Termitomyces sp. MG148 | reverse complement strand
CCAAGTGAGCACTGAAAGCAGTCAAATAAACGGTGACTATCCTGGGGTCTGAAACCATCAAGGGGGCTGGCGTCGCCAAGGTCGCTAAGCGTCGGTAAAGGTAAGCGTCGCTAATCGCTAGACACCGGGGCTGAAGACGTGGCGCCCTGCTGATAGCCGTCGGCAAGTCGTTAAACGCTTAATCTTTATAAGTCGCCGGCTATCTTTGATCGGTGACCTGTTATCGAGCCCGAGGTCATGTGTGTGTCAGTCAGGTGAGCGAGTCCCATGGTCTGGTAGTCCCGTGCGCTAAACATCCCGTGGTCGCCTAGTCATGTGTCGTTCGCGTCGCGCCTGGTCGCCTGAGTGAGCCGCCAAACTGTTATCAACAAAAGTTGTTAATTATAGCTTTGCTGCGCTGAGCCCAGCCCCGGTCTTATCAGCGGTAGGATGCGAGGTTGGCCCAAGAAAGACATTTGACATTGGGTGGGCAGAGGCAGTGGCAGTGGAATTGGGATTGAGGCTAGCAGTGCATGTAGGACTGATTACCAATCCAGCAATGGCTGGTGCAACTCTTCTAGTCTGATCTGACAACAAAGGAGTAGTGGCAGTAATAAACAAAGGGAGGTCAAGAAGCAAGTCAATGAACAAAGTTCTGAAGGAGATCTACTGGACCTTAGCAGAGCACCAAGTATTTTTGGCAGCAGAATACATGCCAAGCCATGCAAATGTTACAGATGCACTGTCTTGTGGAGACATCGCAGGCTTCTTGAATGGCTTTCCTGGAGCAAAGGAGCAAGTCAGCTTTGCACTGCCACATCATCTGGCAGACAAACTGTTAGTATTTGATGGGAACCAGTCAGCATCATAGTGTCACCAGCGCTGGCATCAAGAGTGGTCGAATTGGATATACCAGGAGTATTCCAAGTGGAGTGCATTAGTGCACTCCAGCTGCACCCATCAGAATTGTGACTGCTGTGTAGAGCTGACAAGCGCATTTTCCGGTGGAAAGGAATCAACACTCCGCCCAGTCTAGTTCTACAAGTGCCAGTCCTGAAGCATCTGGCCAGCATGGCAGCGCATGCATCGCTGCGGGACACGGAGGGCTATGGTGCAGGCTTGAGGAAATTCCACCTCTTTTGTGACGTGTTCTCAGTACCTGAAGCCGACAGGCTACTAGCATCATTCCAGCTGTTACACTCATTTGTGATCTGGGCAGTAGCTGACCCAGATCTGGAGGACCCAACATTTGCAGATGGAACACCATTTGAAACAGTGTCAGTGGCAACAGCCAGAAAGTATACTGCAGCAATTTGAGCATGGCATTTGGCACAAGGTTGGCCACCGCCGATCTCAGAAGACAATCACAAGCGTTTGGACTGGTTGCTCCATGGTATGGCTAACTTGCAAGCTGGTAAACGCTCACGACCACCGCAACCCCCAGTTACAATAAGGATGCTGAACACACTTGCATCCACACTCAACCGAGCAGACCCATTTGACGCATGTGTGTGGGCATGCGCGTTCTTTGGCCTGATGAGATTTGGTGAGGTATCAGTGTCATCGAGAGTGGCATTTGATAGTACCAAGCACTTAACAAGGGGCGACGCACTTCTGGCAGAGGACCTGGATGGGCAACCATATGCACAACTTCGCCTGCGCTCAGCCAAGACAGCATTGCCTGGGGAAACACAGGACATTTTCCTGGTCGAAGAGGAGGGCCTGTGCCCATTAGACGCGCTAAGGAACTTAGCAGAGGTGGTGCCAGCCTTAGCAGACGATCCGCTTTTCTCGTGGAGGGATCGTAATGGAGTGATCAGGCCAATGGTTAGGGCAGCTGCTCTGAGGCATATAAACGCGATCTTGGGAGCTCATGGATGGGGAAACGCCTTTGGACACTCTTTCCGCATCAGAGGAGCATCATTCTACCTTGCCAAGGGGGTGTCACCAGAGATAGTGCGCATTCACGGCAGGTGGAAATCGCTAGCGTACGAGGCATATATCCACGTGTTTGAGCAGATAGCATCACAGCACATGGCCAACTTAGCATAACCAACAGGAATTTACCCACCAAATTACGTTTTGATTTCCTCTCTCTCGTTTTCTCATCCTCGCTTTCACACTTATCGTCATTCATTCCTTCGGGTACTCGACCGGGTTGGGCTTAGCGAGCATCTGGCCACGGGGTCTCGTATGGGTAAGCGGCCATCTGTCACGCGTCTCCGGTCAAAGATCATTGACCCAGCCCAACTCCTGTAGCATCTTACGCTCTTTTGGACTCGCGAGACGAAGCTGGAGTTAGCGAAGTTACCGGCGGCCCGGAGCAATCCGGGCAGAGCCGGTCACAGTGTCCAGCTGAGCGTGACGAGGTGCCAGCACCCGCAGACTTTGGCTTGCACCTCATAGACTCGCGAGGCCTCTCTCACAGCGTATTGATAGTTGTTACCGCGTCCTGGCCGCTTCAGACCCACCGTCCACCCCATCGCCAGCCCTTGCTGCACCAGCGCCCGGCGTCGGAGAACCTCGATCTCCTCGCTCGTCATTTGACACTTATATATTCGTCGTTAGCCCAAATAAATACATTCCAACCAAATACACTGTAAGGCCATGGCAGCAGTAAAGGCTACCCTTGCGCAGAACTGAGTAGGAATATGTAAAGGAGCATCGTCCGAGAGCGCATCGACATCCGTTAGAGCACGGGATGCATGGGATACGCGTCCGCCGATGACCCGCCCACCCAGCGGCCATCTGTCACGCGTCTCCGGTCAAAGATCATTGACCCAGCCCAACTCCTGTAGCATCTTACGCTCTTTCGGACTCGCGAGACGAAGCTGGACTTCACTTCATGTTGAGCATTGAGTCACGTGGGAACAAGAACGAAACTTATAAAAGCATAGAAGAGTTCTTTGAGTCTAACTCTTGATCAAATATAGAGACAGACGTTGTTCCATTCTGTTTCTGGTCGCTCGTCAGCCTCAGTGAAGTCGAACAGATGTTCGCTTACACTAGGCCAATTTACCCGTTGCGGAAGTAAGATGGTGGAGGTAGAGGTACGGTCAACCGGTGCGGGGTAGTTCTAGTTTAGGAAAGGAAGCAGGTCAGCGTCTTAGGGTACTTACTGTCAACACAAATAACCCCCCCTAAAGTCCCATCAAGAAGCACAAAGTGTCCTGCCTTAGGTGAGAACGGCAATGGCCGCTTCCCCAAGTAAATCTAGGTCTGGAAAATGCTAGATCCATTCTAAATCCTTACGGGAAGTCACTTTTTGACAGAACATTTGTAGCATAAACTCAGCTAGTTCCTGTTCCTATCTTTTGTTGATCAGAACAAAGTACAGTGTGATATCCATTGTCAAATGTGGATGCTCGCAATGTCTGTTGTAATATTTAATACAGATAATTCAAAGATGTTATCATACTTATCATATGTATACAAATTCGGTGATATCATGCTGCGGTCACGAAAAGATTCTCCTTGAGGCTCTGCTTTCTCCTATTATAGTGCTACCAGCCACCTTCTACACTTCTCCTTTTTGCAGTGCGTGCTCGGATTGATTCGTGTCAGATTGATTACCAGTAGTCTCGATCCGTGCTGATTGGAGAGACACGAGGAATTGAGATTTCCTGTGTCCTTTTCCACCTTCAAGGTCACCATAGGGTACTTGTCGATGCATAACAAACGTGTTCTCTCTTAAGTTGCCGAGCTTGGTGTGACGGAAAACTTGGCATGCCATCATGTTTGTGAGCACGACGTTGAATACTACGAGCATAATGCGATATGGAGGAGGCACACTTCCTTCCCAAATGGCAATAGCAACCGTTATATTGGTGGTTATCGATACCCTGATTTCGGTGTGTAAGTGAATGAAGCAACACTGAAAACAGTATAAAGGAAACTAACAGATAATAAAGTTGTCCATCTTGGAGCAGCGCTCTTGAAAAGGCGGGAAGGTAACTGCCCAGTATCATGGATTTGATGTTCAATTTAATTTCATGGCAGATAATACTGTTTGACAAAAGCCGCCACGAAATAGCCAAGAACACGAACGTATCATTGATAGCAAGGGTGATTGGAGCAGCACTTGCGTATGATTTGATTGCTGTGTTGACACAGTAATTGGTGGGGCCAATGTGCACTGCATTTCCGATACTGGCAACAGCTAAAGAGGTACCAAGAACTCCGAGCCACAAGATTCCAAAGAATACAACAATGAACTTATTTTGGTTGAAGACTGCCCGGACGCGCAAGAAGAAGAGGAGAGCTGTCGAGGAAAATGCAACGTGGAATATGACGCAGATTGTTCTTTCTATTGCTTTGCAGTGTAGTAATGCCGTAGCTGCCATTGGACTACTGTGAATAGCAAGAACAGGATAGGCAAATGATCACTTACTTGAAAAGATGACATTCAATAGAGTCCAAACCAGAGAACTTGCTCTGTGGAGCAAAAGTCATTCATCGTAAAGATAGAAAGCATCCTAGTAGCCAGATCTTACCTTGAAAGGAAGTATACAATTGTTGGTAAACAGATCTTTTCTTTGAAAAGCAGTTTATAGTCACTGTCAGCATGGATCAAAATATCCCAGATCAAGGCCTGCAGGTCAAGAGCAAAGCAGCGACAAAATCAGTGACATTCGTTATCTGTAGAAGAGGACTCACAGAGACAGATCCTACATGCACATACGCAGAAACAGTCGCTTGGTAGCCAAGATCCGGGGCAAGGAAAGCCATTGGCGTCAATGGGTTCTGTTGTTGAGCTTGTACCTCGGTAAGATTGAAATCCATGATTGTATGGATAACTTGAATTTGGCGTGAACAGGGTATGTACCGTTAACAAACCCAGGACAGCATGTATTTAACCCTCCGAGTGATATTCTGTACATCTGATGATCAACGAACACTGTTCAAAAGACGAGAAAATGTCATCAGTCAATTAGTAATTCACCACAACACTGGCTCGTAGGTGCCATAAGCTTGGTCAATGGGTTCTCAGGTTAACCACTGACAAACGCTTCATAAGGTTCCATCTCTAGTGTTTTATTGATTGCATCGGCTAGCTGCTATTTCTTCAGACTAGAAGGATGTTTCATTACTTAGTAGTTGCATGTTGTAATGTTGTACAAAGATGGTAACCGAGAAACTGACAACAGATCTCACCATCCGTCTCCCACCACACAACTTGTAGGTATATCGGGTGCAGAGAGATATCAATTTGATGAAAGGGGCGTGAATGTGTCATGACGCGTTGCGATTTCAGGAAGTTACATAAATCAAGGCTGTTAAAACTAATTATAGGTGTAGGAAGCAGGTTGACGCGGACGTCTCTCTTTTGCCATCCATGGGTGTGGATGTGACGGGTCGGTTCGGACCGTCCCGTTACTTCTTGTTTAGTTGTTTGGTGCCATTTGCCCCTGCCTTGCCCCTTGCGAGAACTTAGTAAGTTCAGTTTATGTTTCACTGAATCAGAGCATCAAGATATGATATAGAATTTCTCTTCTGATCTTCCCTTGACTGGATTCCATCGCGGTACCAAGAAAATGCCGTCGCCGGCCAAGGAGATCGTGAGCTCTACATTTACAAAAGCCGGACCTTTTACGATGTCCCCGGCTTATAGATATTGCTATCCTCAAATTGGTGGATGGGACGTATTTGAGATGAGGTAGCAGTCGACAGAATTTCTCGCTTCAAGTGAGGACTGCCTGATTCTTAATGAGCAATTCCTTCTATAAAGGGTAGGCTAATAGCAATACCAATTATAGCTGAACATATGATTGATACTCAAGTCCCTTTGTGATCAGTCTGTGTCCTTTTAGACCTGGTTCCATTATGAGGATGATAATTTGAGTTTTTAACATGTGCAAAAACCTGCATCAAATGTGCCTGATTACATACTTTATTCAAGGATTGTCATTTGTCCAGAATCCAAAAAAAATCTAAAAAAGGACTTAAATGGCTAACAGACCACAACATTGAAGCTGCAGGCACATAGAGGACGAAAGTCTTTGCTTAGTTTGCTTAATGACAGTTTTGACTAAAATTTCCATACATATTGCCAGATCCCAGGTGGTTTTCCACAAAAACCAACCTCTTGCTAATGCCAAGCCCCCTTGGCAACGTCCAAGCCTCTCCTTGGCAATCCTTGGCAATCTTCAAATCATAAGTCAAATTGTAAATTATATATTAAATTGCTAAATAATAATACATCTTCCTTTTGTGATTGGTCCATAAAAGAAAATAAAAAAATAAATAAACTGGGTGAAAGGCTTTGGCTGGTTATCATCTTTGTTATTCAGGATGTATGTTTAATAATCAATAGGCATTCTTGAACCTTTGGTGCACTGGAAGTTGACCAGAGATTTGTACAATAAAAAGAAGTAATCAAAAGAGTGCACAAATGGACATGTCATGACCAATGGTGTCGCAAATGGGAATGGCCATGCCTTTGGCAATTCCAAGCCAACCTCAAAAGAGCTTTGCAAAGTACATTGGAGTGTGCTTAGATTTGCTGAACAGAGTTGGTCAGTTGTGTATTATACCTTCCAGTAGTCCTATGGGTTCATGCATCATAATCATTCTCATTGTAAGGCTCAGTCTGACTTCCTTCCTGCTTGTCTCAAGTATGTTCACCACAATTTACCAACGCAGGTACTCAAGCCTTCGAGAAATGAAGTTGCCTTGGGAGGAGATTCAGTAAATGTGTTAGACGTTGACTGGACAGATCAACCTTGCCAGGTTTATATGCAGTCAAGTCTGTCTCCCACTGCCTCTTGTATGGTATTGCTTGTGAGTTAATCCTCTGACGTTGTCTGGAGTAAACCATCACATCCCCCACAATGTCACCATCACTCTAAACCACTAAGTTGTCCACTTTGTCCTTGTTTGCTCATCCTGTCATAGCCTCCCAGTCTCTTGGCCTTGGACTCCAATCATGTGCAACCTTGCATTTCTTCATGGTTATCCCCAGGTCCCACAAAATGACAAGACCATTGCATCCTGCCGAATATAGAATCCCTTCAGACGCCACATGACCAGCAAGCTGTGTAGATGTATCTAATGCTAGCAATGAGATTCCTAACCTATGGTGAAGATGCTTGGATGACTTGTGTGGTTCCACCTCGGTTGTGTTTTGCAGCAGGATGAGCAATGGCCCTGTCAATCCTAGTCGCAATGTTCCATGAGAAGGTAGTTGAAGATGAGGAACAGGCTCTGCTGATAGAGGGATCACGTATGACACCTGTCATCTTCCCTGAAGCATTCCCATCTACAGAAGAAGATACTTGCTTTCATAAACTGTATGCTTGAGAGAGAAGACAAGACATATTTGATCATAATATGAGAATTGATAATTGATCAACAACAACACCAAACTTCTGACTTACTTATTGTGAAGAACGTTAGAGGTGGATGAATATCCTATCTTCCAAAAACAAATTGAATAGCAAGCACAAAGCAAAACTTGTTACGGACTTTTAAGGGTTGCCCAAATGATGCAACAGAACCAAATCTGACTTTTACTAATTATTTGAATCATACATGGGATGCATCGTAATCTCCTGAGTGTTCTCACTTCTTCTCAATGCATACTGTCTTGATGCAATTCTCCCTCTTCAAAGACTGCATCACAAAGCGGATCCTCACTCACCCAGAAATGCAAGGACAAAGTCAGGATTTGATAGAACTTGACAAGTTTCCCTCCTACCTTGCTGCAGAATCTTGGTCAGAATCCATACATACCGTGCATGATCAACTGAACAAGCTATGCGACCCATGTGGCTTTGCCTCAAAACCCTCCAAAGAAATGACCACCTTTTTATGGAGGACATTTGTAATAACTCTGCAGTTTAGGACATACCACATGTACACTGTATAAAGTGATGTTGAAAAGTATATGAATCAATCAATTGAATCTATTGTATCACATGGTACCAGCAACCCATTGTTGGCATCATGTGATGTAAATACAAAATAAAATTCCTAAATAAATATTAGATTAAATTGCTAAATAAATAAAATGTTCATGTGTCCATCCCTCATCCAAGTGCATGCCATGCCAGAATGGCAATGGCTGCTTCCCCAAGTAATTATACATGAGTAAATTGATATATCACCACAGTCAGCGCATCACCGTTTTCTATCATGGGATGGTCTTGTGCCTTGCAATTATGAAGAAATGCCCATATAAGAAGATCATGAGAGCTCAGAGAGCAAAACAGCTGAAGCATGTAAATCTTACATAGCATGTTATATGGTGTCCAATGAAGATTTCAAGAGGCCAAGAGGTAAGCAAGATGGTAAACATGTTCTGTCAAACAGTGTGTACTGAATATATTCCAGAGAACCCATGTCAAAACATTGACAGCAATAGTTTGAGAAAAATTAAAGGAATTCCAGGAAAATCTGTTGGCAAGATATTGATCCCAGTGAGAACTGGCAGATCTGTGGATCTGAAACTGGAGATAAATATCTTCAGGCTGAAATTTTTGTTGTGATGTGGCATAATAATGGGCTGTTATGAAGTCACGTGTTTTAGTCCTTTTTATGGCAAACCGTTGGCATTTCGGTGCAGGATTTTTAGTGGACTACTGGATTTCCAGAAAGTCCAAGCTCATACTCAGGAGGTTGTAGAACCTCATGCAGTCATTCAGGAAGAAGGCTGAAAGTGAAAGGCATTGGCAACACAAACAGCTTAGCAGGAATGCAAGGTAAATACATTGGTTCACAAAACCTGAAAGTAGCTTTCTTTATTGACACACATGCATGACTGCCAGTGGCATGTTGTAAATGTAGCAGTCTCATTGTAATAATAATCAATGACAATGATTTGGCATTTGTAATGTAATGCTATGGGCCATTGCAGTGCACAGCATGTTTGAGATCCTTTTTTTCCCCTTGATTGCATATCATAATACATCTCATATTCATTGTAGTCAGCATATATATTAGAGAAATATAAACATAAGGTTTTGAAGGTTCTTAGTTACCATATTCTAGCTCATTCAACACTCAGGCTTGTTACAAAGCCCTCAACCCATTTCTCACTGTCCCATCATTACATCTGAGCAAAAGCAAAATCTGGTGGAGATGTTATAGTTGCAATGAAGAAGAAAAAGCCTGGTTCTTCCACTATTTGCTTCTATTGTACTTTACTGCTTCTTGCAAAACAAGGATCAAGCACTTCAAGGCAGTGGACTAGAAGTATGCTGGTTTTGCCATTCTCTATAGTGCTTGCTTGGATGATGTTTGCATACTGTGTGGGTTCACCCTTACCCTCTATAGAAAGCATGCCACGCTTGGGTAAAACCAGATATAGTAACAACAGCAGCTGAGTCACTGGTAGCAACGAGCCCAATACAAATAATTTCTTCCCAGGTTTAGAATCAGGTATCAGGTTCCATTGACCTAGGGGCTCTGTAAGGGGATGCTCTATCATGGAAAGCCAGGCAGGCACATCAACCACTCAAGTGTCAGGAGACTCCTCATCTCTTTCTTTTTTTTGTCCTTTATTTCCTTTTCTTATCCTTCTTTTCCTTTCTTGTCTATCTTTTTACCTTTAGTATAGTTCTCCCTTACCTTCTTTTACTGGTTTTGTCCACTCTAGCTTACCTAATAAGCTGCATGTGACCTGGTAACTACCGAGCCACATGCCAAAGCTGCATGTGATCTAGCAACTACCAAATCACATGCCAAAGCTGCATATGATCTGGTAACTACCAAGTCACATGCCAAAGCTGCATCTGTACCAAGTCACATGCCAAAGCTGCATGTGATCCAGTAACTATGAGTCACATGCTATGTCCAAGTTTTTCACTATTTAGGTTAAGGTTAGCCACCTTGTTGATCTGTATAGTTGTTTTCTATGCTTCTGAAGCCTCAGAAGCGTCAGTCCTGGCATAGGGAATCCTTAGACTTGTTCTCTTTGGATTTTCCTCTGCCAGGTGAGTAGTCATTGTAGTGTTACCTATGCATTTTCTAATATACTTTGGATTTCCCTCTGCCAGCTGTGTGACTGAGCCATAGCCTCCAGAGGTCGCCCTTACATCAAGCCTACCACCAAGTGGAGCGAGTGTCAAGCAAGCACAGTGACAAGCAACTGGCAGGCAAGAAGGCAGGCCACCAACAAAGAGTGGAGCAGGAGAGCAAGAGCAGAAGGCAAGGTCGTCACTGAGGAGCTTACAGTAATGTTAATGTGTAGACCCAGAAGCAATGCTATTGCTAGAACTGGGGATGTTCCATCCACCAGTTCTACTTATATATTACATTGAATATGCTATGACTATAGTGTATTGACTAATAGGGCCAATATGTACTAAGCACTAATGAGTAAGCAACAGTCAGCATGAGTAAGCCAGCCAATGGCATAAAGGCCTGCTAGCAAATAGAGTGGGTCTGAAGACTAGCTGACCTACCAGGTGTCGATGCCAAGACAGGGATGGAGCAGGATAGGGCCGGAGTGGTTTGGATGGTGGCTAGATATGGATGCCAACATCAATACAGACTAAGCAAGGCTAAGGTGGATGGTCCAAGGACCTGTCCACTAACAGGCTCAGTAAGTCTGAGCAAGGCTTTACAAAGTGGACTCAGATGTTTACGGACACAAGCAGGGCTGAGGCATAGGAAGATGCACTAGGATCAAGAAGAAGCTAGGCAGGATGCACTGGGACATATAGCAAGAGATGTGAGCAGGAAGCAAGTGATATGGCAAAATAGACTATTTGGGGAAGACCTGGGACGGTCAGTAAATGTACTGACATACTGGCCATTGTTTTGTGGTAGGGAAGGGGCAAAGAATGATTGCGTGGTTAGGGTTTTAAGTTTGAATGAGCATAGAGCCAAACTTTAGTGAGGCAAGGCTGCACAGAGCCGATTAAGCTGGAGACTCAGAAAATTGAGGAATGACTTAGAGAGACAAAAAGAAACTGAGTGGAAAAGAGAAGACAGAGACAGATAGATTGAAGAAGACTTTATGGAAGACAAGATACAAAACAAGTATGAGGCTAGATAAACAAGACCAAAGACAAGGCAAAGGATATTGGGAAATACTTAGGCAATATCAAGACTACTGTATGAGGTGCTATGGTGGTGTCAGGGGACAGGTCCTTGGACTGTTCACTCTAGCCTTGCTTAGTCTGTGTTGACGTTGGCACCCACATCTAGCCACCATCTGGACTGCTCTGGTCCTATCCTGCTCCATCCCTGTCTTGGCATTGACATCTAGCAGATCAGCTGGTCTTTGGACCTACTCTACTTGCTAGCAGGCCTTTATGCCATTGGCTGGCTTACTCATGCTGACTGTTGCTTACTCATTAGTGCTTAGTACATACTGGTCCTATTAGTCAATATACTGTAGTCATAGTGTATCCAATGTAGTATATAAGTAGGACTGGTGGATAGAACATCCCCAGTCTTAGCAATAGCATTGCTTCTGGGTCTACACATTAGCATTACTGTGAGCTCCTCAGTGACGACCTTGCCTTCTGCTCTTGCCCTCCTGCTCCACTCCTTGTTGGTGGCCTGCCTACTTGCCTGCCAATTGCTTGTCACTGTGCTTGCTTAACACTTGCCTCACTTGGTGGTTGGCTTGAGTAGGTGATGCGTCTGCCTGGCTTTCCACGATAGAGCATCTCCTTACAGGTGGTGCTTATATACTACTGTATGTTAAAGTCTGGGGGTTTCAGTACTGGGTCTGAGGATGGTCTCCAGGGTTTTAGTGATGGCTTGGGGAACATAGGAAGAGAAAGGGAGGTCTCCAGGTGTTGGTTCAAGGTACAGCAGTGGCATTGTTGCTTTGGGAGTCGTGGCGCTGGTATTGCGCAACTGGCAGGAGTGCATGGAGGACGTGATGTGGTGAATGATGCACATAATGCCAGATCAAGCCAGAGTGATGCATGATGTATGGTGATGCATGATGCAGTGAATGATGGATGTGATGGATTGAATGATGTGAGTGTAATGTGTGAGATTGTCTGTCATGCCAGTAATGTCCAGGGAGCCACTGGGGATTGTTGGTGATGTCCTGGGAGTGTCTAGGGCTGTAGGTGATGTCTGGGAAAGCGCTGGGGATTGCCGGGATATGACGTGATGGCTATGTGTCTGGGTTTGTCCTGGGGTTAGATAGTTGCAGGAGTAGTTGCCAGAGAATGCATTGAGGATCTCAGGACCAGGGCTCAGGCCCAGGGGTTAGTCAGGCAGGTTGTGACACCAAGGCTCACAACCAACATCATCTGTGAGATGGATAGCCCTCCAGGCATACCAAAGCTCTTGCTAGGATTGCAACATGCCTTGCTATCTCATTTTGACAGAGACTTATAAACCAATGCTGGGGGTGTCTCACTAGTGTGCAGCACAGAAGCAGGATCCTCTGTATCTGCTAAATAAGGGAGCAAGTCACCTGAGCTAGTCATAGAGAGAAATTGACTATGGCCTTAGTTAGATCATTAAATAATAATTATTTTTCTTATATTACTGAATGGCTGCCTTAAATAAGGCAGACAATTTTACTGTCATACTATTGTAGTACTAGAATCATATACAAATCTGGTTCTATTATTTGACTATAAGGCTACCAATACTCTTGACAACGTTTCACTTTTTTGAACCTTTTGGGTTCAATTCTGTTACTACAAACAACAATTGCAATTCTAGACTGACAGTCTGGACTTTGATTGCATTGAACAGTGCATCAACTTCTTTGATGCATGTACCCAGAACAATATATACATAGCACAACTTGATTGGATGAGTACCAATGCAATCATAGCAAATAGAGACACAGAGAAAGAAAACAAAAGAGAAGACACATATAAAACAATGAAAGAAATGGATGACCTTGAGAAAAACATACACATGGATAAAAGGGACCACATTAAGGTGAAGAACAGAATAGATGGAGAGATGATGTGCAAATACTGGATATGCTCAGAGAAGACCCCGAGCTCAAGAGACCTGATTTATGCTCTAAAGAATGACAACAAAAACAGCCCTGTCCAGACATATGAAAAGGATTTGTCCAGAATGGCTGAGATGGTGTGGAACTACTATGAAAACCTACAAAAGCAGTACCAGGAAGTGCCCAAAGAAGTAAGAGAGGAAAAAATAACAAAAGCACTAAACACACTACAAACCCACATCACAAGTGCACAAAGAGACAACATTGAGAAATTGTTTGACCAGGAAGAAATAAAGGATGCCCTTAAGGAATCAAAGAACAGCTTTGTACCAGGTCTTGATGGAATACATAACCTATGAATTCTGAAAGTCATTCAACAGTCAATTCATAAATGACTCTAAACAGATTAACAGGGAAGGAGGGCAGAAAACATGCTTTAATATAATAGAGATGCTCCAACTGCTATACAATGACATCCAGACCCATGGGGTTATAGAAGGGTCAACAGGTGGATGTGTCCTCTCTATAAAAAATACGATAGGACCAAAATCGCAAACTACTGTCCAATAACATGCCTTAACACGGATTATAAGATGCTAACAAAGGCATTAGCAACACGTCTTACAAAAGTAATTACAGACCTGATCCACCCAAGCCAAGCAGGTTTTATTCCAGGATGCAGCATCACAGAGCAGACAAAACTAATAAGAATGATGATGTATTATGCGGAAGCTGAAGAGGAGAACAGACTCATCGTTGCACTGGACTAAGAAAAAGCATATGACAAAATAGATCATGGGTATCTATGGAGGACACTGGATAGATTTGACATTCCTTACTCTTTCATAAACACCATCAAGTCTCTATACAAAAATGCTGCAACAAGAATAATGATCAATGGAATGCTAAGCTCACCATGGAAAATCATGCGTGGTGTGATTAGTTATATTTCTTGTCATACTGTACTGTTCTAATAAACTTCGGATTTCCTTCTGCCAGTTGTGTGACTTAGCCACAACCTCCAGAGGTCACCTTTACACTATCTTTCATTCTTGGCATAACTATATATTGAAACCCAAACACTGGCTCTATTTCCTTCTCACAAAAGGCGTATTTCTTACGAGTACTTGACAGATTCAATATGTCCAATTGTAACTCAAGATACACACCACTCCTCCGTGGCCTAGTCCTGACTGGAGATATATCTCCAAAAACTGATGACAAGTGGACATATATGAAGGACAAACCATACCAGCAACTTCTTGGGGCACTGATGTGGGCCCAAGCAGCAACCAGGTCAGATCTATCCTTTGCTATCACACTCCTCAGTCAAACTCTGGACCAGCACACTGAAAGGCACTAGTTCACATGCTGGCTTATGTCAAAGGAACATTGGATTACCAGATTGTATACTCAAGAGAGCCAGAAGAATGTGCTAAACCTGACAGATATGTCAACGTGGATTTTGGAGGAGACCTTGATACTTGACAATCAATCTCTGGATATGTCTTTCTAATGACTAGTGGCCCTGTGTTGTGGAGTTCCAAGTGTCAGCAAACAGTAGCCCTCTCCACAACTGAGGCTGAGTACATGGCCATGATAAGAGGCTTGCAACAAGCACTATGAATGCACAACTTTCTACAGAAAATTGAAGAAGACCAGTCTCTGCCTACCATCTTGAAGGTTGATAACAATTCCTCAATAGCACTTGCTCAGTCTATGAAGAGACACAGAGCAAAGCATATAGACATTTGTCATCATTACATCCAAGAATGCATACAGGAAGGTGACATTGAGATCATCTAAGTACTCTCCTCTAAGAACATTGCCAACATTTGCACAAAACTGCTCCCATGCACCTTGCACAATTACCTTGTAGGCCTCATGAGCATGAAGAGTAAATGGTCATAAGAGTCAGGAGGAGTGTTGAACAAGGACTCATACCTGTCTACCAAAAGTACAATCTATATTTTATCTATATGTTTCTTTTATTTCTTCTATTTCATTGTTCCTGTGATGCAACCAACTGTGGCACAGTAATTGGTATTTGTTATAATTTACTTCCAAACCTTAATTATTTTTGACTAGAAAGTCTATGGATACACACAGCCACCTCACAGTCATATACCGTACTCTGGAGTGACTGAGGATGAGTTGTCTTTACTTACTTATATCCTCAGTGACTTATCACTGCCTGTAGATACTTACTGTATATTTTTACAGGTAATACAATACATATTAATTAATTTAATTTATTGTTATTTTAATATAATTATTATTTAATATAATAATTATTATATTTATTTGAGAAAGCTGTAGAGCAAAGCTCTATGCTGCAAGTCTGTTACATGCCCCCTTTTTAGACTGCTATGCAGTCTATACATGGGGTGTAGAGTAATATGAGTACAATAAAATAAAATAAAATAAGTTGAGTTCATGAATGTGGAGGCAATTGAAGTCTCCATGGCTCAAGATTCCTACTCATCTGTCAAAAAATACAAAAGTTGACATTAACCAATAGTACCAGTTGAGAAATGATGAGCCGCCTACAAAGTTCATGCAGACGGCAGGCATGCCAACTTGCTGGCCAAATCAATCCTCATCTTGGTGTTGATATTAACTGACAATGATGAGGCAATAGGAGCAGATGATGTCAAAGCAACGGGAGCCTGTTCTGTGGTCAATGGGAGCACTTGAGGAGGCTGGTTGGGTCATAGAAGCAACAGAGAAGCAGAGGTAATCCAGTGGGGGAGTGACCTAAGAGGGCAAGAGAGAGCTCAAGCAGGCTAAAGGGGGCTCCCAGACTGAAATGTAGAGACTTGTTCTGCTGTAAAGGTGACCTCTGGAGGCTATGGCTCAGTCACACAGCTGGCAGAGGAAAATCCAAAGTATATTTAGGCAATACAACCATAACTACTCACTTGGCAGAGGGAAATCCAAAGAGAACAAGTCTAGGGATTTCCTATGCCAGGAGTGACGCTTCCAAGGCTCCAGAAGCATGGGAAGTAACTGTATAGCATGACAGAAGCCACAATAAAATTTATAATCTAAAAAAGGAAAATCTCCGAAAATAATCAAAAACTCAGAAATTGCCATTGCTAGAGGTCATGCATATGTTTCATGTGACTTGCTTAGTAATTTGGAGGCTAGCCTTGAGATGACTAAGCCTCTGGAAGCGTTGGCTACACTTGTTTGAATGATAACTAAAGAACCAGAGCACCTCAAGGGCTGAGAATAGTACTAATAGATAGTGTTGAAAGAATAGAAGCAGTAAAGTAAAAGAGTGACAGCAGAAATAAGGAAATAAATAGAGGAAGAATAAAGGAATAAGGAGTGAAA
This sequence comes from Termitomyces sp. MG148, assembly GCA_003313785.1. Taxonomy (NCBI): domain Eukaryota; kingdom Fungi; phylum Basidiomycota; class Agaricomycetes; order Agaricales; family Lyophyllaceae; genus Termitomyces; species Termitomyces sp. MG148. The sequence goes on along the minus strand of QLOM01003006.1, from coordinate 10,066 downwards.
GAAGGGAGAAATGAGGAGTCCCCTGACACCACAGGCGACAGTGGATAAGGGCCATGTCATGATCAATGGTGCCATAAGTCACGTCAATTGGGATTCATCCCAATTGGATAGTATAACTCCTTCTCTACATAATTATGTCCTTGAGAGTTTTCACATGCAAGAAGTGTGTGAAGGCAGATTATATCATCAATGATGAGGTTGTGCCAGCCATCCCACTGAAAAATAGCAGGTGGTTTGCCATACTGGTTGAATCAACAATGATGCTCATTGTTGACCTTACAATAGAGATTTACTGAGGTGTTTGCTTCAAAAAAGTAGGTTTCTAGGAAGACCATGCCAAATGTACAGGCATGGTTGACCCATTCCAGTGGAATGCGGTTTACCAACAGCATATGTAGGACATTTGTGTCTGTTAGGTTGATCATAATGGCATCATCAAACTTTGGAATAGAGCTGGATATCCGTCCAGCTCATAGATTGAAAAGGAGTGGCAGAATTGGTGGCATTGTATGCCACAATAGCCTCCTAGTACATCCCTGGACGTGCAATGATCAAGGCAAGAAGCCTTGCAAAGCGTCTGCAAGCTTGTTTCTAGGGAGACAAGGCACGGATGAGAGCATGTCCCATCACTGTCCTCCAGTTGATGTGATAGGCAAAGTCTACCACGATGCCAATCACCAAGTTTTGCATACCCGGGTGGTAAAAGTACAAAATGTTTTGAGCCAGCCTAAAAAAGTCAAAGGTAAAATAAGTACCTTCAGAATCAAAGCCGGCAAGGGTGAAAAATGGTCTTCTGCTGCGGTACTTCCACCGCAAGTAACTTTTGGGGGTCAGCATGACTGCCAGGTTCATGTGGCGGGAGGAGAGGTCCAGCAGGGGCATTATGTGCTCATACTCTGGTGTACACACCAGAGCCATTTTGTGCAATCATGCAAGGATGCATCAAAATTATAGCTGATGTGCTGAAATTCATGCATCAGGTAATAGGCCTCTGTGCAAGTGGAGACTTCTGCAAAAGCTTGTAGAGCTTTTGCAACTGCTGGGGATCCATTGGGAATCTCCAAGGTACTACCTTACCAATCTCAGTATTGATCATGTAGTACCTCTTGTTGGTTTTTGCCTCATAATACATGGCGGCCATGGCTTTGTCTCCAACAAACACGGTGTTGGAGAGCTGAGAGTAATAGAAGTGGCAGTCCAAAGCACCACCAAAGAACTAATTCAAATGTTTGACGGTCCTGCTATTGATAAAGACTCCTAGTCCATTGGGAATTCTCCTGGTGGCTTGCTCCACTCAATCTTTATTTGCTTTAGCCTGCGGTGCAGCCTCATGCTGAGTATAAGCGGCAATCTTCTTGTTCTTTGCCAACCGCTGTCTGCAGTTGGTGGCAGTCTCTCCTTCTGATAGAGTATCCGTTGGATGCTCTCTGTCATTACTCTCATCACTTGGCTCATTGAGCCCGAGCAACACCAGAGTGGGTAGCTGGCTCTTTACCTCATTTTCTGATCGGGTGTCCTTCTTCACGGACACAGGAATATATGAATCCAGTGGTGCCTTGAATTGCACCGCTGGTAAGAAGTACATTGTAGAGCTCTTAGCTCCTGCTGAGACTCTGAAAGCAAAAACTACTGCAGACAACACCACCTCATCAGCTAGCCTTGTGTGCCCCAATGAATGGGCAGGAGCATGTGTTGACAAGGAGAGTCCTTGTAAACAAGCATCCACAACCATGAGCTCCTCATGGAGCTCAGATGGTGTTGGAAAGAGTTCTCCTACTTCCTTCTGCCCTTGAGATACCTTCTGCACTTCAACTCCTGCTCTGTACTGCTCTTTGTTGTAGGCCATGTCTCTTGCCTTGAGGCGCTTTGCCTTATTTGGCTCCTCTAGCAGCAACAGACGCCTCTTAATGGTGTTTGCAAAGGTCTTGATGGTGTTCTTGTTACGCTGCTGCAGCATAACAATTTCGTCAAGCAGCCCAGTAATGACTACCTGGGCAACAGGATCTCTCAAGAATGAAGATTCTGGCAGCACTCTCTGGCCAGCGGACACCAGAAGTTTCCACACTGTTTTGATCTGAGGGTCAAGGGCCTCCGAAGGTGTTGCTACCTCCTTATCCTTCCTCTTCTCTGTATATGAAATATGCTGTAGAGACAGTGCACACGTTGGCAAGGGGGATCACCAATGAGGGGGCATTCAAGGTCTAAGTAGACCTTGCACCGGCCCTCACGATGCGGGTTTGTCCCACCTGCGCCCTATAAATTTGTGTAGCGCTCCTCCATGTGCAGCGTAACTCCTTGGAGGCAATTGCTTCTGGTCTCTTCTGTAAGCCTCTCGAGGAGGTGGTGTGCATTTGCATTGGCGTCGAGGTTTGGCTACCTTGACTCTGGTTTGTATTGCTTGTGACAATTTCTTGTCAACTTCCATTGGTGTTATTTGTGGCACGGTTAGTGTCTGATCATTCAGAGATATCATACTTGCACTCTGAGACTGTGCTATTGGAAACGGCATTGGCATCCCCCACATTACCTGTAGTTGCTGTCCAGGACCAGTCAGTCCTGAGAAATATGGCATTGGCATGAATTGTGGGTAAAACTGTTAATGTCTAAATTGGGTAGGAGGCTGCCCAAACTGGGACATCATTGGGTATGACACCACACTCAGCGTCGTCATTGATGATGGTTGTAAAGATGGTTGCTGTAGGGGCTCCCCCCCTCCTTCAAAACTCTGCAGGTTCTGAGGCTGTGGCTGCGGCGTTGTACCTTGAGATGAGTATGACATTTTATGAAGATGTTGTAGTCGTTGGTGAGAGGAAAGAAAAAAATCCTTACTTATCAGATTACATAATCTGATCCAATCAAAAGATCTGCTTCTCCTGATCTGTACTATCTGATCAGATAGTGCATCTTATCCATCTTATCCATATGGATCATGATTGATGTGATCATAATCTTATCATGGGATAAGATAATAGATTTGATTTTCATCAAATCTGGCTTACTCAGGCTAAGTACGTGAGCGCTTAGCAAGCTGATTTGGGCATTTGATACCCTGCAGCTCTAAATGAGGATTCTGAGAGCAGGGAGCATTTTCTTTCTTCTAATATTTCCAGACCTAGTATAACCTACTTTCACTTTCACATTAGTTTGTAGCCCTAGCGCATCAGCCTCACACAGTCTAATAAATATGTGGATTGTGACAGTTGGTGGCAATCCAGATTGTGCTAAAAGAAAAGTCCTTTGCTAGCATTCACATTGTTACAGACAGCAAAGATGATTTCTGTTGGCTTTATTTCCATTGGCTCCATTTCCATTGGCTTCATTCTCGTTGGCTTCATTCCTGTTGGCTTCATTCCTGTTGGCTTCATTTCTGTTGGCTTCACTTCCATTGGCTCAATATAGATGTATTTTGTAACTACTAGAATGTAGCTACGGAAGACAATGTTTTTCAAATATAAAAAAGTACCAAGGTAACTATGAAAATAGCTACAATGGTGATAATGGTGGTTGCGATGGCTGTTTGTATTGTGTAGATGACGGGTGGAATGAGCCCGGAGTTGGGTGCTGCAAGTAGGGCATGAGAGGAGGCAGGATGGGGGGTGGCATGCTAAAACAGGCATGGAGAAGAGCCTCCTGCTTTGCAAAGACGCACCGAAGGCCTTCCATATTGATTAACTTGTCACAATTGGTTTCTTTGTCCTTGCTCTCATCCTCCACAGTCTCCTCCAGAGCAGCCTTGCCTTTGCTCTTGCCTTTGTCCTTTCCTATCTCAGTCCTACTACTAGCAGAGGAGCTCCCCTCATTGCTGTCGGAATCGAGAGAGTGAGAGGAACTGCAATTGTTGGTTGCAGCCAACTGTGGCTCCTCTGAGATACAAGCCAACAAGAGCAACAACTCTGAAGACCCTTCAATGAGGTTCTCGTTGTTGTTGTTGTGTTGCCTGCATCCACTGAGTAGGTCGGTGGCACTAGCATGACTTAGCCAGCTGCTGGAGCTTGAGTTGGACCAGTAATAGCAAAAACCTATTGGGTTGGAGATCAAGGTGGTCTGTGCAAAAGGAGTGTATTGACATGCAAGCTGCAAGTGACGAGCTCAGAAAAGGAATAGAATGAGTAAAGAGAATAAAAGGGAAAGAAAGACAACTTACTAAGAGAATACACTCAACCACAAGGCTGCAAGGCCAGAAGGTCTAATGAATTCAATCGGAAAATTGCAGGTACCAACTCATACAACAAAAAGTAATATAACCCTTCCTAGCTCATGTAGCGATGACAGCAGAAATACCAATGAGCTTGTACCACGCCAAATGCCTGCAACTCTGCAATATGAGCAATGAGGAGAGGCTAGAAGACAAGAGTCAGTATGGTTAAGCATCAAGAAAGAATGTCACTACTCACCTTGAAGAGGGCATGCTCACAACATGCAGTTGCGGATACGTACCAGAGAGGGGGATAGTCAGGGTAACAACAACAAGCTGAAGGGAGGAGCCCAAAGATTGTCAAAATAAGCGGAAAACAGACGACAAGACCAGACCCAGGGCAACGAGCCCAGGATCTTGCAATCTGCATCATGATACAAGAACTGAGCGTTGTGGAGCCCCAAATTCTAGTAAAAGAATTAGCCTACAAGGAAAGGAAGAAAAGCCAAAGAACCAAACCTACCATTTGCACAATCATGATATAAATGAGAAACATGTGGAAACCAAGACTGTGTTCCAGTGAAGAGGATCAGATGAAGAGGAGAAGGAAGATAGGCCACAGGAGATGACTGATCAGCCAGTCATCCTTCATAGGCAGAGGAGAAAAAGGAGGTAGTGGCATGAGCTAAGAAACAAAAGGGAGTGGACGTGCCTTATATATGTGCAGGTGGACCTCAAAAAGAATCACCTAGAAGCACAAACCTGATATAGACAATGAGATATCAGACAGAGAAGTGCACAAACACTGGAGAATCCAGAGAGATCTGGATTGCAGAGAGTAGTTCCTCAAGCTACTCACCAGATCTGTGCTAAATAAAGAACAAAACGGTGGGGAACATTGCTACCTAGCACCAGCAGAAAGAGGAGAAAATTCTGAGCAGAATGAGTATGCACATGACATACCTTGGAGCTATTCCAAATAAGGGATGGGTGCGCCAGAAAGGGATTGGGCGCTAACCAAGCAGAGGTTCCAAAATATGAAATTACCAGAATAGAACAACAAACAAGGCAAGATTGGGAGGATCAGTCAGTCTGGACTGATAAGATAACTTGAGATTTGAGAAGGAACAATTAGAGACAAAAAAAAGTCTCTAGTCATATGCTCACAAAAAGGTGGCCATGTAGAGAGAATTGGTTTCTTTAATACTTGTACATGATAACTTTGAATTACATATTATCATCTGAATACATATGATGAAAACTTTGTGTGTCATATCCTTGCCCTTGCATTGCTTGAACAAATGACATAGCCAACAAGAATGAAACCAACAGAAAAACAAAACGGCTGGTTAAACAATTGGAACAGATTTTGTCAATGCAGAACAGTTTGATATGAACAGTGCTAAATGAACTGTCTGTCCAACAAAGAAGTGGGAGGTTATATTAACTTTGAGGTCTATTAGTTTCTACAACCAGCCTTGGCTTAGCCATCTGAGTCAAGTGTTATAGCTGTCTCCCATTCATGGCAGTGGCTGAAGAAGCTAAAGTGGGCAGGCTTTAGATAACAAGAAAACCAATCGCACCAAACCATGGCAAACTTGCAATATTTTGTCCAGCTTGTCCTCAACCTGGAGTGAATCTTCTGTTGCACTAATACTAGCACACAGGATCTACCACAGGCACAAATTCAAGAGATTCTTTACTTGAGACCCACTAAGGAACAGACACAGCAAGAACACATTGCACAGATAGAACAGAAACTTATGTGCTAAAAAATATTGCCATCAACTCTCCAGAAGTCACCAGCCCCCTTAGCACCTCTAGCACCAATGTTCCCACAGTTACCAACACAGTTTCTGACCCCAACAGCATAGTTTCTGCTTCTGACTCAGTTTTTACCACTGACACAGTTCTTGCCACCAACAACTGTACCAACGTGATTTTAGTGCCCCCAGCTTTGCAACTATACAATGGACTTCCTGCTGGTTATTTCCCATCATCAGAGAGAGTTTTTGCCACTCCTGGTAAGCGCCACAAAGGAGGATACTTGCCAATAGTGCCAATTTATGATAGAGAAAGGAACAAACAAGTTTTCAACCACACTATGAAGTCTTCTGTTGCACTAACTATTGGAGAGCTTTGCAGCATAGCTCCTAGCACCAGTGCCAAGATCAGCACAGCTTTAGACACCTCTTCTGAAGGAGGTGCTAGTGCTAGTGCTAACATTAGTGCCTCTAGCAACTGCAATGATAATCTTCCAGAATTTTCACTTCTTAGCAATGTTTTAGCATTCTTGAATTTTAGTGCCTCTACAGACCTCATCGACATCAATTCTAGTGCCCACATACTCTCATTTGACCCAACTGGACCATCAATGGATGCGCTAGTGCTAGCACACTATTTTTTCATTCTTGGACATGGTTAACAGGCAAAATCCTTTAACTTTGCCAAGTTTCTTTTTTTGAAGTTTTACTTTTCTTAGTCTTTTTACTGTACTTTCATAGACGATTTTTGCTACCACACACGCTAATTTCTGTCACCAAGAACATTTATTTTCCACTACTTACTGAGCCTTTGCTGCTTCTTTCAGTTTTGCCGTATGTTTTTATCCTTGATTTTCTAGCGGTTTCTTCACTTTGGTTTAGTGCAGCTCTTAGTGCACTCACTGCTACCTTACCAACTCTTTTCCATGCCAAAAAGCACCAACAGTCATTACATATCAGCACCTCAACTCACTTTCCTTACCAACAATGCTAGCACTCAGTGATTTACTAGGGAGTTGACTGAGGACAGTCAATTTTCAGTTGGGGAGAGATGATGAGACTCCACTCAAACTCAGCACAGAAAGCTACATTTTAGCGACTCTTTCTAGTGTTTAGCAACTGTTTCTTAGCGCCTACCGACTGTCTCTAGTACTTACCAATGTTCCTTAGTGCCTACCAACACTTTCTAGCACCTACTGACATTTCTTAGCGCTTACCAATGTTCCTTAGCACTTACCAACATTCTTTACTGCTTATCAATGCTCCTTAGCACATTTTGGAGCAGTTTTTCTCTAAGTTCAATATAAAGACTTGTAATAATTGAAGAATGGAGTACTAATCAATGGCTAAAGAGATTGACAAGTGACAGACAGCTGAAACACATCATTTTCATGCTTAGCTACTGATCCTACCGCTTAGCACACAGCCTTGGTGCATTAATACTTTTTAGGTTATATTTTTCATTTATACTGTCAAAGCACTTTAGTGACATTTTACATATGATTTCTTATCTTTTCTATAAAAACTATACATAGCCACTATAATAACCAGGAAATCACCAGAGTTTATAGCCCATCTTTGACTCCTCATATACTAGGCACCAACTACGGGTGTACACTTTATACTAGTCCACCTATGGGACTAATCAAGACACTATGCAAACTCGACCTAGGCACCTATGGCCTAATTATCAGTGCTTAGCTGTGCTAAGCATCCTTCAATAACCTTTCCTTCACTTACATGTGTTTCTGGGACCCTGCCAAGACTCAACTCTCATTACTTAGTACACCCAACACATTCACTTATAACTGTGCTAGGCTACTATTGACTTTGACAGTGCTTAGTGACTTTTGGGCATCATCACCAAGATGCTCCCACATCCTCTAGGGAGTACTGTATAGTTGTTTTCATGCCTCTGCCACCCATGCTAATGTGCCACACTGTAACAGAGAGATCCTCAGACTTGTTTTCTTTGAATTTTTCTCTGCTAGGTGATAGTTGTATTTCATGTCGTACTGTATTGTTTTTAATAAACTTTGGATTTCCCTCTGCCAGTTGTGTGACTTAGCTGCAACCTCTGGAGGTTGCCCTTACAGCAGAACAAGTCTCCTAACTCTGGTCTGGAAGCCTCCTATAGCTGCCAAAATCTATCCAGCTCCTATTTGTTGCTTTTCTACTAGGTTTAAGCATCAATGCACTCTATGTCTCAGCTAGCCGCTTTAGAAGCTCTCTTGGATGCCACAGTCTCTGGTGAAAAAGCCTGGATGTGCCTGCTCCATTTAAAAATGCAGGTGCAGCTCACTCAAGCCTTCTTTACTCAATACACCGCCAAACTCACCCATCTCTGCCAAACTACCAAAACCATTTTTGACTTCCTCTGCATGCTCCTTGAATTCCTCACTCCAGCAGTATCTGACTCCTTGCTGCCTACCTTGCCAGCACAACACTCTTGCACCATGCAATCCTCTCTTTCCAATGTGAAAGTGCTCCAATATCTCATGCCCAGCAATCTCCAACATGTATAATGGTGACTGTGCATCCGGGGAATGTTTTCTATAATCCTGCATTACCTATATCCAACTCTGTGGCAACAACCTTGTCTCTGACAAGCTGAAGATTGCATGGGTCCTGTCCTATATGAAGTTAGGATGAGCAGCCACCTACATGATAAGGGTTTTCCAACACCCCGGTGGCATCAAAAGCTTTGCAAACTGGCCCAAGTTTGAACAGGAGTCCTAGGACATCAAGCAGGCCACAGCTCCCACCTTGTCATTATGCCTATCTGTCATGTTCCCCCACCAACCGGCTACCCTTACTTCAACAACGCTGTCAGCAGTGACTTTGGCACCTCCAGTACTGCTCCCAGGCACTCCAATGGATGTGGACACCTCTTAGCAATGCATGCCCCTTCTATTCTTGTGCCAACACTGCGGTGCACAGGGCCACTTTGCCTGACATTGCTCTTGGAGCCTCAAGGTCTGGTACCTGTCTCCAAAGGAGCAGAAGAAGCTGCTTCTGCAACTTCTGGCAGCTTGCAATGCGGCTGGAATCCCTTCTCCAGACACACCTGCCCTGGAGGATGTGCGTGAGATGCCTCTTGTTGCTGAAGGGCTAGAAGAGCCAAAGGAGGGTTTTTAAGGGCACAACGGGTGAAAAGTATGCCTCTGTTGCCTAGTGTCAGGAGACTTCCATTTCTGGAACTTCCTTTTTTGGCTCCCTGGAGTTCTCCGGGATGCTTCCGCACCTTTCAGGAAGTACTATAGTACTGTACAGTTATTTCCATGCCTCCACCACCCATGCTAATGTGCCGCACTGTGGCAGAGGGATTCTTAGACTTGTTCTTTTCAGATTTCCCTCTGCCAAGTGATTAGTTGTATTTTCTGTTGTATTGTACTGTCTTTAATAAACTTTGGATTTTCCTCTGCCAGTTGTGTGACTTAGCTGCAACCTTTGGAGGTTGCCCTTACAGCAGAACAAGTCTCCTAATTCTAGTCTGGAAGCCTCTATAGCCGCCAAACTTCTCCCAGCTCCTATCTGTTGCTTCCTCACTGGGCTTAAGTATCGACAATTATCTATGTCTCAGCTGGCCACTTCAGAAGCTCTCTTGGATGCTACAGCCTCTGACAAGGAAGCCTGGACCCATCTGCTCCATCTACAAATGCAGGTGCAACTCACTCAAGCCTTCCTTACCCAGCACACCACCAAACTCATCCACCTCTGCCAAATGACCAAAACCATTTCTGACTCTCTCTACACACTTCTCAAATGCCTTGCTCCAGTGGCAGCCAACCTCCTGCTGCCTACCCCTCCAGTGCAATGCCCTTGCACCATGCAATCCCCTCTCCTGACATGGGAGTGCTCCAACATCCCATGCCTGTCATGACCCATTCATTTTGTGCTCACCCCCTGTCCCAGGGCCACTGTTCCTGCCAAATCCCACTCCCATCACACCCCGGAGCCCTACAGACCCCCGGTCACACAACATGCTACTCAGGACGCATCACCCATCAGTGGCACTCCCCCTTGCCTCCGTCGGGCCATCCCTCCCACTCCGACCTCCTGTGCACCCCCCGCTACTCCAAAACGGGTCTCAGGGTGCGCCCCACATGCCCTGGCTATCTCCGAGTATATAAGGCTCCAGCCCCGTAGTTGGTCCTTAGTCTTGATA
>QLOM01003005.1:0-19616 GCA_003313785.1 Termitomyces sp. MG148 | reverse complement strand
CAATCTATTTTTCTTAGTCTACATGGAATTCATAGTTTAATTTGGGTTTGATGAGAATTTGCAGAGCAGCATTACCCTTCACACTGGCCTTATTAGGGCAGCAAATGTAGCCATTTGTGTTCTTCAGAGACGTGGTCCACATTTTGTCTTGCTAGGCATCAGGGATCCAGTTCCAGGTCTTTATATAGTCCCACATAGCCTTATGAGCCTCAGAGACAAGTCTTGTGTCATTCATGGCATTATTGACAAAAGCAAGCCATTTCTTGTAGTAGGGACAACTTGAGTAGTTTTGTATATTAGAGCTGATTTTGTGGTCACAATTCAGAAAAAGCCAGTTGAATGCTTGCTCCCAGTGTTCCACTAGCACAAATTTGTAAGCAACATTGGTAAATATGTCAGAGAGAACCAGCATCTTGTACATGTTGTCCGTTGTATCCAGTTGTTGCTGCGTTGTAAGTTTTACATACAATTTCCACAAGGATTAGGAGATTTGCAAATCAATGAAACAACAAAATCACAGTATAAGTAAGAAAACCATTGATATAATGTGGCAGAGGAGGGGGGGGGGCTCAGCATCTTCAGCATCCAAGCCTTCATCTAATTTGCAAGAGAGGAGTTGCTGGCCAGGCGCCTCAACATTGAAAAGATCAGGCTGCGGCAGATTGAAAACATGAGTCTGAGCAAGTCTGCACCTGTTTGTTGTATACTGTGCCAAAGTGACCATGGCTCTGTCAATCAGGCTGTTGCTGACATATTTTGCTTTGAGTTCCTCAATTAACATAGAAAACCAGAACTTGGTAGCATTATTGAGCAAAGTAGGCCCTCCATGGCAAAAGCAAGGGGTGTCTTCAACTTTAATGTGTCTGAAGAAGATGAGGCCATAGAGGTTGTACAAAACCTCTCCATGTCTTGCACTCTTGCTTTCACCCTCTTCTTTCTTATTTTCATAATTGTCTATATCTTCAGCATCTTTGTCTCCTAATTCTCTGTTGTTTCACTCTACAATGCATTGCTGCGTCAATACTCTGCAGTAAGCAATCATCTTGATTCCAGCTCTATCAACCTCTGTTACTGAAAGAGCCGCATCCATGAGTTGTCAGGCAGCAGGGCCATCCTCAGAGCAAGTGTCACGACCCAATCACTTCTTTTTCACCCTCTGCCCTCTGCCCACGTCCAGGACAGGCCCTGACTCCGACCCAACCCCCTTTCCTACATGCACATGACTCCTCGCCAATGCATCACACATCAGTGGCGCATCACCTTCTGACCTTTCTTCCTCATTTGGCCACTCCCTCCCAGCTCCTGTTCCCTTATGCGCCTCCACTAAAACGGGTACTCTGCCAATCCCAGGGCTTGCCCCTGCATGCCCCTGGCCCTCCCCAAGTATATAAGGCTTTGGCTCCTTAGTTGGTCCTTAGTCTTAGTATTACCTATATTTCCTACTTATCTTTTTCTACTCTCTGTCTTTTCTCTCTATTTCCTCTCTCAATAAACTCATTCTCCTCTCCGTTTTTTGTCTGATCCTAAGTTTTGACCTCTTCTACTTGTGCTTAACCTCCGTTGCCACTCCAGTTAAGTTACACCCACAATTGAACTACTCGGAGTACTTTGGACTATTTCCCTAAAGCCCTCTGTGTCATGATCCGCCTGACCTACCCTCGGGCCTGAGCCCTGGTCCTGGGACCCTCAGCACATTTCCTAGCAACCACTCCCATGACCACTCAACCCTGGGATAAGATCAGCCAGACTAACAACACGGCCATCACGTCACACCACAGCAATCCTTAGCGCTTCCTCAGACATCACCAATGACCCCAGGCCCCACCAGGACATCACCGACTCTCTCTGGCGGCCCCCAAACATTACCAGCATGACAGGCAACTTCATCTGCATCATTCCTCCCATTACGCCCATCACTCACCGCATCATTCAACACATCATGCATCCCTCTGGATCAGCCTGGCACTCCACACATCATTCACTGCATCATGCCTTGCACATGCCCCTGCTAGTTGCGCAGCACTAATGCCACGACTCCCAAAGCAATGACGCCACTGCCGCACCCCAAACTGACACCCACGGGCCCCCTTTGTCCACTCCTATGTCCCCTGAGCCACCATCAAAACCCTGGAATCCATCCTCGGACCTGGTACTGGGACCAGACCTTAGTATACTGTAGTATATAAGCACCACCGTAGCACTTTGTACAGTAGTCTTGATATTGCCTAAGTATTTCCGGTATCTTTTGCTTTGTTGCTGGTTTTGTCCCGCCAGCCTCATACTCATTTCGTTGTCTTGTACTTGTCTCTCTCATATCGTCTTGTACTTGTCTTCAAATTTCTCGTACTTGTCTTCTATACTTCTGTCTCCAATCTATCAGTTTCTTGCCTCCTTTTCCACTCTGTTTCCTTCGCCTCTCTATTTTGGCTTTCCATTTCCTAGTCTTCAACTTAATCGGCTCCACACAGCTCCGCCTCTCTACTGCTTGGTTCTGCGTCCATCTAACCTTAAAACTCTAACTGTGCAAACCTTCTTAGTGTCTTCCATGCTACAAAACAACCGCTGGCACTTCTGTCTATTTACCAATTGCTCCAGACCTCTTCTGTCTAGTCTACTTTGCCCCAGTGCTCGCTTTCCGCTTGCACCTCTTGCTGTGCATCCCGTCACACTCTGCCCAGCCTTCTCCCGACCCTGGCGCACCTCCTGTGCTCCAACGCATGCCCCCAACTCTTGACACATCCCGCTTGTGTCCGTATCTGTCTGAGTCTGCTTTGTAAGGCCTTGCCCAAACTTGCTGAGCCTCCAGATCAGCGGAACCTGACACTCTGCAGCCTTTATTGCCCTCCAAGCCTCTCTGACTAGTGGGTTCATTGCTCTACAGCAAGCCCCTGAGTTAGTAGTCCCTGACAGCAAGCATGTAGTCCGTTCATGAGCCAAATGCACGCTGCCATGAGAGCCAGAGCTTGTGGATGTATGCGCAGCTCCAAGGTGCTTGCTGCCTGCAGAGACAGAACTTGGCTTGAAAACCCCTACAAGTTGATCAAGTTAGCACTGAATCATAATCAAAGGTGAAGCAACAAACCACCATGTGCCATGAGTAAACACACAAAGACAATGTCTGACTTTGTCTGCCTCAAACTCCAACAGTGTGGTCTTGGCAAACTGGAGCAGAACAAAAACTTTAGTACAAGCATTGCAGCTGTTGTTATTAATCACCTTTTCATATATAGTGTGAAGGCCATTAATGATGGAGGTTGGATGAGTTTTTTCCATGGCTTCTTTGGCCATGATGAACTTAGCGGAGTAACAGCCTTGTTAATGGTGCAGACCTGCATATAGCAGGCATGAAACATGCCCTGTGCTTATGTACCAGAAACAATATAGAAGCCACTAAAGGTGCTCAGATGGCTAGTGTCATAACTTAGTCACTTTTTTTTCACTCTCTGCTCTCCGCGCACACTCAGGACTAGCCTCAACCCTAACCCAACTCTCTTTTCTATGCACACACAACTTCTTCGCTAATGCATCATGTATCAGTAGCACATCACCTTCCGACTTTCCTTCCCCATCCGGTCACCTCCTTCTGGCTCCTGTTCTTTTACACACTTCTACTAAAACAGGTACTCTGCTGACCCTGGGGCCCACTCCTGCGCACTCCTGGCCTTCCCCAAATATATAAGGCTTCAGCCCCTTAGTCAGTCCTTAGTCTTGGTATTACCTATATTTTTTACTTATTTTTTCCTACTCTCTGTCTCTTTCCTCTATTTTCTCTCTCAATAAACTCATTCTCCTCTCCATTTTTTGCCCAATCCTAAGTTTTGACCTCTCCCACTTGCACTTGACCTCTATCACCACTCTGGTTGAGCTACAACCATGATTGGATTACTTTGAAATACTTTGAATTACTTTCCTAAAGCCCTCTGCAACCCCTATTGCTCTCTAAGCCCCTCCAATTAGTGGGTTCATTGCTCTACAGCAAGCCCCTGGATTAGTGGTCTCTAACAGCTAGAGTAGTTTCTGCTGTATTTTGTAGACCTAATTGATGTTATTCTTTCTGCATTGGCTTTGTCAATTTGTAGAGCTTGCTGAACAAGGCACTGGTGTCCTGCTATTGTCCATTGGAGGCAGTTGCCAAGAGGGCTGCTGATCTCAATGGCAACGTCAATATACCAGGAGCCTGTTGTGGAAATATCCTCCAAAATACAACAATCTTGCAAGAATTTGAAGAAGTAATACTCAGTCAAGTCTAGGTCTTAGTGGTGGTACATGATAGATTTTGTCTTGTGTACAGTATGTAGAATGAAAAATGTTTCTACCCATGCGCAATCCTTGTCAGAGACATGGTGGTAGACATGATCAGGTATAACTTTTATAGCCCAAGAATATGTGCCATAGGCAGTTTGAGCCCTAATGGCTTTAGTCTCACAGGTTGCCAGCCATTCTGACGCCATATGTTTGTCCAGCAAGTTGACAATTGCAGAACAAAAACCACCTTGGTATCAGACTTTATGTTTGTGCTGTGTCAAAAGGTAAGGCTGGCGGCTTTTAGCATGCTCAGGACTTCAGAGATTGGAAAAAAAAATATAAAAGTGGTGACGAGGGCCAAATTTTCCAAATTCAAAGTTCAGAATGCAATGGAGCTTGACAAGCATTTTCATCTAGATAGCAGGTAAGCAATGAAGTTATATAAAGGCATTCATTCTTACATCTCCATCCAAGAGAGTAAGGGTGATATAGATGCTTGACTTGAGTGCAAAGGTTGGGTGTGGAATGGCATAAAGAGATATATTGTCTTTGACCATGATGTTCTGGTAGTGATGGGGGCTGAATTTTCCAAATTCAAAGTTTGGGATGCAGTAGAGCTTGATGGGCATTTTTATCTGGATAGCAGGTGAGCAATGAAGTTATATAAAGGCATTTATTCTTACATCTTCATCTAAGAGAGTAAGGGTGATATGGACGCTTGACCTGAGCATGAAGGTTGGGTGTGGAATGGCATAGAGAGATATATTGTTCTTGACCATGATGTTCCGGCACAAACCAATGAGCGAGTCATAGTCACAAGTGATTTAGAAGGGATACTCGTGGGGAATGGCATTTTGAAGGGGGTCTACAAATGCCTGGCAAAGTCTCCCCTGTACATCAACAAATTTGCCAGTCAGAACAAAACAGATGTATGGCTCACTATCCTCATTCTGCTGCAAAATGTTAGCAATTTGATTGAAAGTGTGCAAGATCATGCACAAGAGGGGTAAGTTGCTGTATACACGGTTAGCTAGACAGTGATTATTGTTGTTGTCCATTGTGTTTGATGAAAGCAGGAACTTAGAGAAGTGCAGATTGACACAAATAAAATCATATTGAAATCTCTAGAAATTACAGTACATGCAAGCGAATCAAACAAAAGAAGCTGGTAAGATGTAAACAGCACAGCGTGGAGCAAGTTTTCTTGACATGACAAGGACTATGGCTGACTGAGATGGAAAGGAACATTGTAGCTGGCTGACAAAGCAAAGAAGAGTCAGGGATAGAACCAAAAATACAGCTGCCAAATGTTGCAAGGATTGCATACTGGAGACTTATCCTCAAAAGATATCCTTCTGATATTCAGACAAAGCATGAAACAGGCATTGTCATGAGGGAAATGAGCCAAGCAAAAGAGAAGGAGAAGGTGTGTGTCCACAGTGAAGTCCAAAAACAAAACATAGAGCCAACAATCCAGTTACACAACGTTGCAAGGAGGACATACTGAGGACTTATCCCCAGTAAACATCCCTCCAATGTTCAAACAGAGCTTGGACCAGAAAACATAGCAAGAATCCAAGCCACATAGTTAAGACAAGAGAAGCGTGGATCTACACAAGGCATAACAACAATCTAGCCGCCAAATGTTGCAAAGATCACATACCAAGGACTTATTGTTAGCAGATTACCTTGCAATGTTTGAACAAAGCATGATCCAAATGGCATAGCAAGTACCCAAGCTGCATAGGATAAGATGAAAGAAGCATGGGCTACAATGAAGTCTAGGTCTAAGGCATAGAACTATGATCCAGCCGCATAACATTGCAAAGATGACATACTGGGGACTTATTCCCAGTAAATTACCTTGATATGGTGCCCAATGTCCTCAAGGACTGCAGCAAACTCATTTGCTGCAGTGGTGGGCATGGAGAGCAGGAGGAGAGTGTTTGTAGTGGAGAGTAAGTCTAATTTCCCACAGTTGCTTTATCATACTGAAGCTAGCCTTGAGATTTGTTATCTACAAATGTGACCTATCACAAGGTATCACATGATCTTTTGTGAGGTACAACACATGTGATCAGAAATGTTAGTCATGTAACTTGCATCTTTGGCTCATGGTAGCCCCACACATCTTTTCTTCTGGTTGCAGAACATTTCATGGTAGTTCTCTCTTGTTCTATGTAGACTTATACTATTAGTTGTGTATATTACAATTTTCTAAAATATATCTTTGTTTCTACTCTGCCAAAGAATTTCATTCTTTTACCATACTCAACAAGGTATTCTTTATTGTATACCTCCCCAATTTCTAATTTGTATCTTCATGTCCTCATGTGTCTCTATTTCCCTCTGGTGCCCATGTACCTTGCTGGCTTTGCTATATTGGCGCATGGCTGAGTAACAAATCTTTTATATTGGTATGTACAGTAGGCTTGGGTTTTGTTTGGTCTTATTATTACCATATTGTAGTTCAAATGTCATTACAACCCTGCTGCACATCATCTAACCTTCAAAGGGTTTGATGCTAAAGACCTCCTCACCGCCGCCTTCTATGCCAACCCCAAATTGCTGAATATGTGTGACAATGAGGTGTTTATCTACAGTTATTTTGGTAACTCATATTAGTGGGACATGGAGAGAATCATTGTCTGCTATTCTGTCATCACTGCTTTAACCACAAAACATTTCTTCAATCAAAACTCAAAAGTAATGGTAAGTGTCATGACCTGCCTGACCTACTCCCAGGCCTGAGCCCTGGTCCCAGGACCCTCAACATATTTCCTGGCAACCACTCTCGTGACCACCCAACTCTAGGATAAGACTAGCCAGACCAACAACACAGCCATCACATCACACCACAGCAATCCCCAGTGCTTTCTCAGACATTATCAACAACCCTGGACCCCCCCAGGACATCACCAACCTTCCTCAACAGCTCCCCGGACATTACCCGCACAACAGGCAACTTCACTCACATCATTCCTCCCATCATGCCCATCATTCACCACATCATGCATCATCCATCACGCATCATTCAATGCATCATGCATCACTCCAGATCAGCCTGGCATCCTGTGCATTATTCACCGCACCACGCCTTGCACGTGCTTCTACCAGTCGCACAGCACCAATGCCACAACTCCCAAAGCAACGACGCCACTGCTGCATCCTGAACCAACACCCACGGGCCTCCTTTGTCTACTCCTATGTCCCTCAGGCCACTACTGAAACCCCGGAATCCATCTTCGGACCCAGTACTAGGACTCCTGGACCTTAGCATACTGTAGTATATAAGCACCACCGTAGCACCTTGTACAGTAGTCTTGATATTGCCTAAGTATTCTCGGTATCCTTTGCCTTGTCTCCGGTTTCATCTCGTCAGCCTCGTACTTGTCATATTTCATTGTCTCATACTTGTTTCTATCACATTGTCTCCTACTCATCTCTAAATCTCTTGTACCTTGTCTTTTATACTTCTGTCTCCAATCTATCAGTTTTCTGCCTCCTTTTTTGCTCCGTTTCCTTTTGTCTCTCTATTTTGGCTTTCTACTTCCTAGTCTTCAACCTTGGCTCTGCTTCTTTACTGCTTGGCTCCGCATCCATCTAACCCCTTAAAACTCTAACCATGCAAACCTTCTTTGCATCTCCCATGCCGCAAAACAACCACCGGCACATCCGTCTATTTACCAATCATCCCAGACCTCTCCCATATAGTCTATTTTGCCCCAGTGCTCACTTCCTGCTTGCGCTTCACACTGTGCATCACGTCACATTCTGCCCAACTTTCCCCTGGCCCTGGCACACCTCCCATGCTCCAACGCACACCCTGGGCTCTTGACAGGCCCTTCTTGTGTCCGTACCCATCTGAGTCCGCTTTGTAAGGCCTCGCCCAGACTTGCTGAGCCCTCGGGTCAGCAGAACCTGAGTAAGTTGCTCTCTTAACCAACAATTTCTAATGTAAACTCTCAATGTATTGCAGTGCGGTCATGCCGATTATGACCTCTTGGCTAATTCTCTCATTGTTTTGTTTTTTTGACTCTCTGTTAATGTAATAATACTCATTTGTAGTATATAAATCATGTTAGCTTCTGATCTCTAGAATGTAAATACTATACTATATATACTCCATTGTAAAAAGCTTTGCCCTATGTGTGGTCATGCCGGTTATGACCTTTTGGCTAATTCTTGCATTGTTTTGTTTTTTTGACTCTCTGTCAATGTAATAGTACTTGTTTGTAGTATATAAATTGTATTGGCTTCTAATCTCCAGGATGTAAATACTGTACTATATATACTCCATTGCAAAAAGCTTTGCCCTATATTTAAAGCATTGGCGCTGGGTCTCCAAGAAGTCATTCCACCTCCAAATACCTTTGCATGGCCCAATTTCCAAATCTGCAGACATAAATGGATTAGCAATCAATATCTTCTCAAGTCAACACAAAAGATACAACCTACTGATGCGCCATCATTGCAAGCCCTCTTGCACAGATTGCATCCACAATCTTTGCTCTCTTCTCTGTGTCAGAAACTTTCAACTTTTGCTGCAAACAATTATTAGCCTGCTGATCTGGACTTGATAATGCATTCAACAAAGACAGGGTACAGAGAGGAAGACAACAAATGCAAGATGGATAGAAAGTCATTGTTGAAGAATAATGCATTGTCAGAAGCACTCTCATGGCATTAGTCTTGGAAAAAGGGCCCGTGGCCACTTTACTAAGTCAAATGTGATCTATGCCTGGCTTGCAATGCAGAGAAGAAGAGGAAAGAGGAAAGAAGTAGTGAATGGATGACAGGTAATGTTTAAACAGGGCTAATCCATTGTTTTTCAGACAAATAAAATTTATTTGGTCACCCTTGCTCTCTTGCACGGGTCTTAGAATGAAAACCACACTCAAGCCAGCACAGACAAGTAATTATGAGACAAGTACAAATGTAAAATGTAAGAATCATAAGTGAGAAAGGCAACTGGATTAGAAGGGTAGAAGAAAGAAAAGCTGTAGTCCAAAGGGACTGACAAGTTCTACATGAGTGGTGAGGTAACTTATCATGGGGTGCCTCTGACAATGCATCATCACATTGATCCTTGTGAGAACAGAGCTTTGTAACAAAGGAAACAAGCCAGACAAAAGAAAAGGGGTGGTATGTCCACAATGAGGTCCAGGAACAAAACATAAAGTCAACAATCCAGCCACAGAACGTTGTGAGGAGAATATACTGGGGACTGATCCTCAGTAAACATCCCCACAATGTTTGAACAGAGCTTGGACCAGAAGCCATAGTAAGGACTCAAGTCACATAGATAATATGGAAGAAGCCTGGGCTACTAAAGTCTAGGTCCAAGCCATAGAACAATATTCCAGCCACACAACATTGTGAGGATAACATACTAGGGACTTATCCCCAGCAGATGACTTTGAGACAGTGCATGATGGCCTCAAGGACTGCAGCAAACTCATTCACTGCAGTGGTGGGCATGGAGAGCAGGAGGAGAGTGTTTGTGGTAGAGGATAAGTCTGTCAGGGGACTCCCCATTTCTCCCTTCTTTCACTCCTTATTCCTTCATTCTTCTTCTATTTATTTCCTTATTTCTGCTGTCACTCTTTTACTTTACTGCTTCTATTCTTTCAACACTATCTATTAGTACTATTCTCAGCCCTTGAGGTGCTCTGGTTCTTTAGTTATCATTTAAACAAGTGTAGCCAATGCTTCCAGAGGCTTAGTCATCTCAAGGCTAGCCTCCAAATTACTAAGCAAGTCACATGAGACATGTGCATGACCTCTGGCAATGGCAATTTCCGAGTTTTTGATTATTTTCGGAGATTTTCCTTTTTTAGATTATAAATTTTATTGTGGCTTTTGTCATGCTATACAGTTACTTTCCACACTTCTGGAGCCTTGGAAGCGTCACTCCTGGCATAGGGAATCCCTAGACTTGTTCTCTTTGGATTTCTCTCTGCCAGATGAGTAGTTATAGTTGTATTACCTATATATACTTTGGATTTCCCTCTGCCAGCTGTGTGACTGAGCCACAGCCTCCAGAGGTCACCCTTACAAAGTCCAATTTTCCATAGTTGCTTTGTCATACTAAGGCTAGCCTTGAGATTTGTCATCCACAAACATAACCTATCACAAGATAAAATGTGACCTATCATGAGGTAAAATGTGACCTATCACAAGGGCACTTATGACAATGCATGATCAAAAGAAAAAGAAAGTGTTACCACGAATACTCAGGTCCTTCTCCTTCCTGCCCTCCATGCCTACAACTGCAGTGAATGAGTTTTCTGCAGTCCTCAAGGCCATCAGGCACTGTTTCAAGATCATCTGATGAGGATAAGTCCCCAGTATGTTATTCTCACAACATCCTGCACCTGCAGTGTTGGCCCTGCTTTTCGGCCTCTTTTTTGGTTTTGTTGGCCCAGCTTCAATTTTTATAAAGTTTGAAGCTGCTTTTGTTCATGGGCTCATAGCACATTATCTTTATTTATAGACCATCACTATACATGCCTTGCAATCCATTCCATTGATGTTTCCTTTTTATTTTAACCCTCATAACATAGCATTTGTAACACCATCAAATTTATGTTTCAACAGCCCTCCTTTGTCCAAGTGTGTCTGAGTAAATGAACCAAGTCCAAAATGTTTGTCCTAGACAAACAAGTGTGTCTTGAGTAAATGAAACAAGTCCAAAATTTTTGTGGACAAACAGATGTGTCTGAGTGTCAAGAGTGTCCAAAATGTTTGTTTTGAACAAACAGGTGTGTCTAAGTAAATAGAATAAGTCCAAATTGTTTGTCTTGGACAAATAAGTGTGTCTGAGTGACAAGAGTGTCCAAAATGTTTGCCTTGGACAAAGGGGGATGTCTAAGCAAATAGGACCAGTCCAAAATGTTTGTCTTAAACAAACAAGGTATATAGAAGAAGACAAAGTGTATAATCATTGACACACACATTTTTTTTGTTACTTAGAAACATTCATTTGTCCAAGACAAACATTTTGGACTTTTTCCAATTTCTTCAACACACCTATTTGTCCAAGACAAACATTTTGAACACTATTATTACTCATACACACCCATTTGTTCAAGACAAACATTTTCAACACTGTTGTCACTCAGATACATCCATTTGTCCAAGACAAATATTTTGGACACTCTTGTCACTCAGACACACCCATTTGTCTAGGTGAACCCTTTTTTCTAGACAAACACAAGTGTCTGGGTGACAACAGTGTCAGAAATGTTCTTCTTGGACAAACATTGGTGTCTGAGTGACAACGTTTTTGATGCTTTTGTCACTCACCAGTGTTTGTCCAAGAAGAACATTTTTGACACTCTTGTCACTCAGACACAGCTGTTTGTTTAAGAAAAACATTTTTAACACTTTTATCATCCACTTAGACACCAGTGTTTGTCCAGAAAGAACATTTTTGACACTGTTGTTACTCAGATGCAGCTATTTGTCCAAAAAGAACATTTTGAACACTGTTGTCACTTAGACATTGACACTGTTTGGAGTTATAGCATAAGCTTTGTCATGGGTCTCCTCCAGTGCCTCAGTCTACTTGTCCTCTTTTCATCATGTGTTCACTGTCTCCAGCTCCTGCTCCTATTCCCTCCATGCATCCTCTTCCTCTAGGAGTTTCCATGAAAGTTGATGCCTTCTGCCAATGGTCGTTCCTCCTTCTCCTCTGTCATTGCTGTGGAAAGCCTGGTCACTTTGCTCAATACTGCCTTCGGGATTGGAAGTGCACTACCTCTCAGCATTAAAGCAGGAAGAGCTCTTTCTCCAGCTTCTTGCTGCCTGAGATGCTCAAGAAAACCCTTTCCCAGATGTACAGATCAAAACAGAACCTTTGGATAAGTCTGTAGGTTCTGGGGAGGCTGTAGTAGAATCTTTGAATGAGTCCTTAGGTTTTGCAGAAGAGGGTTTTCAGTAAAGCAATGGATGAGTTGTACACCTCTACCACTTGGTGCTAATCAGTTTGCATGTGTCACAAACCATTCATTTCGTGCTCATACCCACGTCCCAGGACTATCCCTTGTGCTGGATCCCTACTCCCATCCTACCCTGGAGCCCCTACAAACCCTGGCATGCCCCCTTACCTTCCATCGGGCCATTTCCTCCCACTCTGATCTCCCGTGTGCACTCCGCCGCTTCAAAACAGGCCTTAGGGCACACCCCCATGCGCCCTGGCTATTCCCAAGTATATAAGGCCCCGGCCCCGTAGTTGGTCCTTAGTCTTGATATTACCAGTATTCCAATTTACTCTTTTCCTATCTCTGTTTCCTCTACTCTTTCTCTCTTTCAATAAACTCATTCTCCCTTCTGCCAATCATCTGATCTAAGCCCTCCAACTTATATTGCCAGTGCCCGACCTCCGTATTCACTCCAGTCAAGCTCCTATTACCATCGGACTACTTCGGAGTACCTTCAGACTTCTCTACTGAAGCCCTCTGAACCCCATCTTGCCCTCTGAGCCCCTCCGACTAGTGGGTTCATTGCTCTACAGCAAGCCCTTGAGTCAGCAAACCCTGACAGCATGTCTACCAGTAGAATCTTGCTCCCTATCAATAATTCTCTGGCTGAAACTGTAAGTACCCCCTCCAACATACAAAATACCCCCTCAATCAAAGTCTCAGCTAAAACCTCCTCTTCTCCTCCATCTGTTCAACGCCTACGTGTCCTGGCTTAGGAACAACACCTCCTTTGTTGCTATGTTATTGCCTCTACTCTCTCTCTTGACTCTCTGCACCTAAATGTGGAGATTGAGACAACTGACACTCAACAGATTCAGAGCATTGTAGCTCTCTTGAACAGTGGTGCTACTAGACTCTTCTTTGATACTCACTATGTGGAACAACATCAACTCACTACTTGGCCTCTCTCTCACTCTATTCCAGTCTACAACATTGATGGTATGCTCAACAAAGCTGGATCTATCTGCTCAGTAGTGGATTCAGTCCTTTGCTACTAGACTCATTCTGAGCATACTGTCTTTGCAGTCACCAGCCTAGGGAAGCAGGACATGATACTTGGATTTTCCTGGCTGTGTGACCACAATCCTGAGATTGACTAGGCCAAGAGTAAAGTGAGTATGAGCCACTGCCCTTGACAGTGTTCCACATGTGCCAAGGAAATTAGAGAAGAGCATAGAGCCTCAGTTCGTGAACGCGCCACTATACATGCTTGCCAAGTTGGACACCTCTCTTTTGCAGACCTCGACTTACTGAATCCTTCTTTCTTGGCATTTTCTTATAGAGAGGCCCTCTATGAGGATGTTTGAGGTGTGATGAGTGAAGCCCAGATAGAAGATGGATGTGAGGGTGAATTTGTGTGTACTCCTGACTCCAAGTCTCCAGACAAGGCTATTGAGGCAGGTAATAGGATTTATGTATATTATGACCTCCCTCAACTGTGGCAGAGATTAGAGCTAGCCAAACTACTTTTCAGTGGCTAGCTCAGGCATTTGCTGCTAACTCTGCTCCTAAGTTGTTTTGAGATGCAGTTCCTCATCACCTGCAGGACTTTGAGAATGTTTTTTCTACATCATTCAACTCTCTGCCAGAGCACAAGCAGTGGGACCATGCTATTGAGCTCACACCCAATGCTGAGCCCTCCAGCTGCAAGGTCTATCCTCTCTCTCCCAGAGAACAAGACAAGCTCTATGCCTTTTTGCAGGAGAATTTAGACTCTAGTTGCATCTGTCCCTCAAAGTCCCCAATGGCTTCTCCAGTCTTCTTTGTTAAAAAGAAGAATGGATCTTTATATCTGGTTCAGGACTATTGAGTCTTGAATGCAATGACTGTAAAGAATTACTACTCCTTACCCCTCATTTCAGAACTTGTCAACAACCTCCAAGGTACACACTACTTTACTAAGTTGGATGTCCGCTGGGGCTACAACAATGTGCGCATCAAAGAAGGTGATGAGTGAAAAGCAGCATTCCAAACAAATTGCGGACTCTCTGAGCCTCTGGTGATGTTCTTTGGCCTCACCAATAGCCCAGTCACCTTCCAAACCATGATGAATGATATTTTCCAAGACCTCATAGCAGAGGGTGTTGTATGTGTATATCTTGATGATATCCTCATCTACACCAAGACTCTAGAGAAGCATTGTCAGATTACACACATCATGCTGGAACGTTTTTGCCAACACCAGCTCTATCTCAAGCCAAAGAAATGTAAATTTGAGCAGACTAAGATTGAATACCTTGGACTGATCATTTTCCATGGAATGGATGAGATGAACCCAGTCAAGGTGGCTGGTGTGGCGGAGTAGCCAGAGCCTAAGAACAAAAAGGAGGTTTAGGCCTTCCTGGGCTTCACCAACTTTTATTGGAGGTTCATTCAGGATTTCTCACATCATGCCTGGCCCTTCTTTGATCTCACTACTAAAGACACTCCCTGGCACTGGGATGCAGCACAGCAAACCACCTTTGATGCCCTCTGTCAGGGGACTCCTCATTTCTCCCTTCTTTTACTCCTTATTCCTTCATTCTTCCTCTATTTATTTCCTTATTTTTGCTGTCACTCTTTTACTTTACTGCTTCTATTCTTTCAACACTATCTATTAGTACTATTCTCAGCCCTTGAGGTGCTCTAGTTCTTTAGTTATCATTCAAACAAGTGTAGCCAATGCTTCCAGAGGCTTAGTAAGCATCCAGAGGCTTAGTCATCTCAAGGCTATCCTCCAAATTACTAAGCAAGTCACATGAGACATGTGCATGACCTCTGGCAATGGCAATTTCCGAGTTTTTGATTATTTTCGGAGATTTTCCTTTTTTAGATTATAAATTTTATTGTGGCTTTTGTCATGCTATACAGTTACTTCCCATGCTTCTGGAGCCTTGGAAGCGTCACTCCTGGCATAGGGGATCCCTAGACTTGTTCCCTTTGGATTTCCCTCTGCCAGGTGAGTAGTTATAGTTGTATTACCTAAATATACTTTGGATTTCCCTCTGCCAGCTGTGTGACTAAGCCATAGCCTCCAGAGGTCGCCCTTACACCCTCAAACAGGCAGTCACTTCAAAGCCTGTTCTCCTATTCCCTGATGATGACTCTCTTTTCCATGATGAAGCTGATAGCTCAGACTTGGCTACTGGAGCTGTTCTCTCTCAACAGTCAAAGGAGGATGGTAAGTGGCGTCCTGTGACTTTCTACTCCAAGAATCTCAATGCAGTGGAGTGCAATTATGAGATTGATGACAAGGAGATGCTAGCTATTATTTGGTCATTTGAGGAGTGGCAACATTTTCTTGAGGGTGCCAGGCATAAGTTTGAGGTGTGGACTGATCACAAGAACTTCAAGTACTTTTGAATGGCCAAGAAACTTAATCACTGACAAGCTCAATGGTCCTTGTATCTAGCCAACTTTGACTTCTCATTGCATCACAAACCTGGACAAAGCATGGGCAAGCTGGATGCGCTTTCTAGGCAAGCTAACCATGGTTCAGGAGCTAGCAACAATGACAATATTATACTCCTGGAAGCTAGAGCTCTTTGCTATTTGTGCTTTAGAGGGTATGACTAAGAAGAAGAAATGAGCATTCTTTGAGACATCTGCCAAGGCAACTGAGAGGGCACTCATGGTAGCCAAGGCTACTCTGGCCTTGCATGCTCAAGAGAGAGCTGGAGTGAAGTCAGTCCGCACTGATGAGTGGTCTTTGGAGAATGGTCTTCTTGTTGAGCAGCACTACAATTCTTGAATTGCAGGCCATCCTAGTAAATAGAAGACACTAGAGCTGGTCTCTTGGAATTACTGGTGGCTTCAAATATCACAGTATATTGGCTCCTACACCTCCACCTATGACCTTGGACTAAGCCTTGTTATCAGCCTCCCATGGGACAACTTCATTCTTTGCCCATTCCAGCTGAGCATTGGAGCGTGGCCTTGGTAGACTTCATTGTTGAGTTACCAGACTCTCATGGGTATGATGCAATCATGGTGGTAGTAGATCTCTGTGGCAAGCATGCTTATTTTATCCCAACACACACCACCTGTTCTGCCATGGGTGCTAATCTGTACCAAAAGCATGTCTGGAAACTCCATGGATTGTCCAATGCCTATGTCTCAGACCAGGGACCTCAGTTTGTGGCAGAGTTTACCAGAGAACTGTATTGCCTTCACCATGTCAAACTCCACACTTCCACTGCCTACTACCCCCAGTCTAATGGCCAGACTAAGCATGTCAACCAAGAGCTAGAACAGTATCTTTGGCTCTTCTGCAATAAATGATAGGATGACTGGGACAACCTATTACCAAAGGCTGAGTTTCAATACAATAACCATGTACATGCTGCTACCTAGATGTCCCCTTTTCTTCTAGACACTAGTCGATACTCTTGGATGGAATTTGAGCCTCATAAATGACCTTCAGAGATTGAAGCTGTCAATGAGTTCATAGATCAGATGAAGGCAGCCCAAGAGGAAGCCAAGGCAGTCTTAGCTAAGGCAAAGAACAACATGACCCACTATTACAATTGTAGGCAAACTCCAGCTCCCAAGTACAAGCCTGGAGATTGAGTCTATCTGGATGCCTCTAACATTGCTAAAATAGGGCTCATGCGCAAACATGGTCATCACATGATGTGTGACCTGTCTGTGACAGGCTTCTAGTCAGTTCTTTATGTGCTTTGAATCAACTATTCCTTGTGCCTCTGTAAGGTTATTTCTCCATTTCTAAAGCCTAGTTAAAAAATTGGCCTCCAACAATCCCTTTGAATCAACTTTTATAAGGAAGTGTTGGAGTCAGATTGCCCAATAACCTCCATGCAAAGTGAAAATAAAGGTTCTACTGAATTGTCACTCCCTTATCACAATTCATCATGTGATGACTACGTTTGCACATGAGCCCTATCTTACTACTCGACCTTCTTAGAAGCTCTCTCATTGTTGTCTAAGACCTTTTTCTATAGTAAGGCAGGTAAGCCCACTAACTTATTGACCCAAGCTACTTAGTGGAATGAGTTGACTCCATCCAGTCTTTCATGTAGTGAAGCTCTCTCCTGCATCAGATGATCCAATTCCAAGTCAACATCCACAGCCACTACCACCTCCAGTTCTAGTAGACAACAGAGAAGAGTACAAAGTAGAATGAATCCTAGACAGCTGACTCTTTAGAAACAAGCTTCAGTTCAAGGTTAAGTTGAAGAGCTATGGAATTGAAGACATCTCTTAGAAGCCGAATGTCCATGCCCCTGCCTTGGTCTGGAAATTCTATTAACAGCACCCCAATGCTCCCCAAGCAATCAGAGGCATCTACTCCCTTTCCAAGATTGACCAAGCCATCCAAAACTACTTCTAGCCAGCACGTCAAGACGCCACATTCTTTACACTCATCTTTTCTTGACTCTCTGTTTTTTTTCTCTCTTCTTATCTCAATAAAACTTGTTCTTCTTTCCATTTCTTGTTTGATCCTAAGTTTCTGACCTCTTCTACTCATGCTTGACCTCCGTCTTCACTCTGGTTGAGCTACTACCATGATTGGACTACCTTAGAGTACTTTTAGCTACTTTTTTGAAGCCCTCTACTGTAAGAGCAACCTCTGGAGGTTGCAGCTAAGTCATACAACTGGCAGAGGAAAATCCAAAGTTTATTAAAGACAGTACAATATGACAGGAAATACAACTAATCACCTGACAGAGGGAAATCCAAAGAGAACAAGTCTGAGGATCCCTCTGCCACGGTGCGGCACATCAGCGCAGGTGGCAGAGGCATGGGAATGACTGTACAGTACTTCTTGGAAAGCACAGGAGCATTCTGGAGATCTCTGGAAATCCCTGGAGAACTCTGGGGAGCTGAAAAAAAAGTTCCAGAAATGGAAGTCCCTTGACATCACCCCTCCTCTAGGGTATGGCATCTCAATGTACCAAGTAGAACAGTTTGCAAATAGCGTGGTTGGTTGAGGAGACAGGGTAAAGGCCACAGATGACTCAGAGTGCTGTGAGATGGTCGCAGTGGAAGTCCTGGACAAGGGCGGGCACGTGAACGTTTTCAGCAGGTTCCTAGGAGTTGTCTTCAATACTGTAGCCCTTCCACTTGACCTTGTACTGTAGTTTGTGCTGGAATAGATGGCTGTCCAGGATCTTCTCCACTTCATACTCTGTTCTATCATTGGCAAGAACGGGAGGCAGCGGAGGAGGAGCTTGCTGGCCAGGAATGGGATTGTCCAAGGCAGGCAAGAGCTTGACTATGTTGAAGACCGGGTGCAGTCAACGCATCCTGGTAGGCAGCCGGAGTTGGTATGCAAGGAGTCTGACCTGCCGCTTGACCACGTATAGGCCCAGTTGTCGATGCAAGAGCTTCTGCAATAGTCAAGTGGTTGCAATGTCGGAGGTATCTAGGTAGACGTAGTCCCCAGGCTTGTACTGGGGTGCCGGAGTCTGTCCTCAATTGTAGTACCAGGCCATGTCATCCTTTGCCTTGGTCAGCGTGGCCTTCACCTCTTCCTGTGCCTTCTGCATGCAATCAATAAAGTCATTGACCGACTCATTCTTTAATTGGCATGCGTGCAGTTTGAAGCCCATCCAAGGGTGTTGGCCGGTGTCAAGGAAGAATGGGGAGACCTGCGTGAATGCGTGGACATAGTTGTTGTACTGGAATTCCACCTTGGAGAGGAGCTTGTCCTAGTTGTTCTGACACTCATTGCAGAACAGCTGGAGGTACTGTTCTAGCTCCTGGTTGACATGCTTGGTCTGTCTGTTGGACTGCAGGTGATAGGTGGTGAATGTGTGGAGCTGGACATGCAAGAGACAGTAGAGTTCCCAGATGAAGTCTGCCACAAACTGCAGGCCCCAGTCAGAGACGTAGGCATCATAAAGGCCGTCGAGTTTCCAGACGTTCTTCTGGTACAAGTTGGTGGTGCCCATTGCGGAGCAGGTGGTGTGCATCAGAATGAAGTGTGCTGATGACGCCCAAAAGTCGCTAATCACTGTCAGAGTCAATAGTAGTCTGCAGTTATAAATAAATGTGTTGGGCGTGCTAAGTAGCGAGGGTTGAGTCCTGGCAGGGTCCCAGAAACACATGTAAGTGAAGGAAAGGTTATTGAAGTTAAAAGAAAGTTGCTTAGCACAGCTAAGCATGGGTAACTAGGCTGTAGGTGCCTAGGTTGAGTTTGCATAGTATCTTGATTAGTCCCATAGGTGGACTAGCATAACGTGTACACCTGTAGTTGGTGCCTAATAGGTAAGGAGTCAAAGAGGGCCTGTAAACTCTGGTGATTTCCTGGTAATTGTAGTAGCTATGTATAGTTTTTATAGCAAAGGTAAGAAATCATATGTAAAATGTTGCTAAAGTGCTTTGACAGTGTAAATGAAAAATATAAGCTAAAAAGTATTAATGCATCAAGGCTGTGTGCTAAGC